>JAVCKT010026015.1:0-14305 GCA_032273925.1 Rhynchotus rufescens
CCTCCAGAGAAGGAGCCTCCACAGCCTCCCTGGGCAGCCTGTGCCAGGGCTCTGTCACCCTCACAGTGAAGAAGTTCTTCCTCACGTGGAGATGAAACTTCCTGGGTTTCAACTTACACCCATTGCCCCTTGTCCTGTCACTGGCCAGCACTGTTCCTCCCTACATTCTCCCCTCAGATATTTTTACATGTTGATCAGATTCCCTCTCAACCTTCTCCAGGGAAAACAGGCCCAGCTCGCTCAATCTTTCCTCATACGAAAGATGCTCCAGTCCCTTAGTCATCTTTGTCACTCTCTGCTGGACCCTCTCTAGAAGCTCCATATCCCTCTTCTACTGAGGAGCCCAGAACTGCCCCCAATACTTCAGGGATGGGGAGCAGTGGGTGCGACACACAGCTCAGCTCTTGGCTTGGCCTGCAGAGCTCTGAAGGGGAAAGAAGGAACCTGAACCCAGCCCCACTCCCAGCAGAAGCTTTTTTGTTTGTTTTTGAAGGGTGAAACGGCCGCCTGTAGTTTTAACTCCTGCTCCTCCTGAGGCACATCCAGCACCTCAGCATGTGCCGTACCCAGCAGTGTACGGCAGTGACGCACTCATGTCAGGCAGGGAGAGCTCGGCCTCGCTGCCCGGCTCTGGCATCTTGTTGCACGCACGGACCGTGTCCCAGAGAGCTGGCAGAATGGAGCTCTGCCATGATATAAATAACCAATAATGATTCCCTGTTTAGCAGCCTTTGCATTCTGCATATTCTCCCACCCAGATATGAGGTTGCTGGGCAAAATTTACTCACTCCCTTGGTAATTTGTATTTTTCAGAGTTAAAAATATCCTTCTACTTATTATGGGTCCAAATGAAATCCCATTGAGTCAATGAAAGAAGTCCCATAGGCTTCCAACCAGTGGTCATTAATTGGGTAAAAACATCTGCTCCTCTCCTCATTTTTTTTTTTTTAGTCAATACCACGGAAACAACATATTCAACAATTGAAAATACTTCTACATGGGTTTTTTAGCTCTTTCCACCTGCCATGTAATGTCAAGTGAGTAAAAAGGCCCCCAAAGGTCCCTCTGAGTTTTGCATATTTAATTGCTGCCCAGTGCAAGAAACTAAAGTGAGGATGGACTTCAAAGATGGACTTTGCCAGTTATTGAAACTGCAGCTCAGAGAAGCTCTCCCCTGGGAGCGTTTAAAGTTCAGAGTCCTGGACCTTGCTGTCTGTAGGTGCATGCCGAAGCATAGGAAGAGGAAACCCATTGAAAACTGGGGCCGCCATCCTTAAAAAAATTAGATAAAGAACATGTACAACAGCACCAGCAGTTGGTTTAATAAATAGATTTCATTTTCAAAGTCAAAGGGGAGGGATCTTTTCCGCTTTGTTTTAGTTAGTTATGCTATTTAAGCCAGCTGATATCACCTTTCTCACCTTTTTTTATGAATATTTATATAAAATATTGCATCTAGGCAGTGCATAGGGAATAGTTGCTCTCTGAACATACAGAGCAGGTTTACAATTAAGGTAGTTGAAAAATAGTTGCTTTCCAATCCCTTATTTTAAAAATTAAAGTAATAGCACGGACATAAGCGACTGAGAGAGAAGCTGTGATTTGTGCCTGTGACATAGGCCACTTCATAGAAACCGCAGTGCGTTTATCAATGATACATGAGCATCAAATCGGCCTAAATTTGAAAAGTCTACTCCTTGCCATTAATAATTCAGCTAAGTGCTTTGGCGCTGACTCACACGTGCTTTTCCTCCAGTCAGCAGCTCCATGCCTCAACCTCTCTCTGCAGGGACGGGCCTGCTTGCCCAGGCCACCGCGCGGCCTCGGGGGCACACAGAGGTGTGGCAGAGATTTTCTGACAAAACTGTGACAAGTCATGTCTGGATACAGCCCAGTAATTTTTCTGGCCCTGGTGCCGAACACGAGGGTTGTTTTTTAGCAAAGCCGCTTGCTCTGCTCCGCGGCTCCTCGCAGGCCCCAGGTGAGGGGCTGGCAGGTGCCTGGCATGGGGTGACTTCCTCGCCGTTCCTTGAGCGTGGGCATGAGGGAAAACCTGTCCCAAATGGCCCCGCAGCTCAATAAGGCGTCTGCACCACCATCCTGTCTGAAGACCTTGAGGTCTTCACCCTTTTGTGGTGAAGGCACCGCGTGCATTTACGACCAGGCATTTCCTTGAAGGAGGCCTCTTCGGGCACACGCTCCTCCAAGCACTGCAGGGAGAGAGGGATGTGTTGTTTCTTACCCCTCAGTCAGTGCTACACTCACTTCTGCCAAGGGTTCTTGATGGGAGAGAGAAGAAGGAATGATTAAAACAACCGGATGCGGCTGCCCGCGGGCCTGTGTTGGTCTTTGTGATACGGGGGTGCGCCATGTGTGAGTCCTTAGCACGGTAGGAGCCCTGGCGCTTTCAGTGCACAGCGTGGGCTGCTTTGAGCAGTAGGAAAGCTCCGAATCAGTGCATCATCCTGAACAGGTTTCACTCATTTCTCTGCTGCTCTGTTATTTTTTTATAACTAGATTGTATCGACCGTATTTATCTTTTCTGTGGTTTGGTTTTCATGATGGGTTCAGAGAAGGGAAGACGTGCCCTGCCTTGCTGCAGGCAGCCTCAGATCTCCTGCCAGTTTCGGGGTGTCTGTGAGGAGCTGGGAAGCACTTCAGAGGGGCTGACTCCAGGTGATCTCGAAATACCACGTGCCAGGCCCAGCCTAGACCCAGATGTCAGAGCAGAGACACGTCGCACCGAGGCTGAACGCGGTACCCAAGTGAGCTGCCAGCCTCAGCTCCTCGTCTGTGAGCAGCTCTCCCCAGAATTAGGCCCTGGATGGGGAGGAGGCTGCGTGTGCTTGGGGGTCTGGACTTGTGGGGGGTCCGAAATAATGGGTGTCACACTGCCAAGGGACACCACCACAGGAATAATCTGGACACTGTTCATATTACACTGTTCTTCCAAGTTGCTGTTCCTGTTCTCTCATAGTTGTTAACCAGGCAGGGCCTGCGTGGTGGCCTGAGATAAAAAAGAAAAGGGCTGGATGACTTTACCACTAAATGAAGGAGAAATGTGTGATTGGCCTCATGGTTCACACTGCAGAGAAGGGCTTGAGGAAGAGGTGAGCCCGTCGGAGTCCAGCCCTCCGCAGCATGCCACGGAGAGGGAATGGTTTCCCTTTGAGGTGCTGGAGGTGACTGCAGTGAGGCAGACACACAGCCAGGGAGATGCAGCTTGATTCAGCACATGCAGCTCTGCCTCAGCTGGGGCTCACGTGGTGTCTCTGTCTTCCCCTTTGCAGCCATGGGACAAGGTGTGCGGGAGAGGTGTCTGCTGCGGCCAACAACAACATCTGTGGCGTGGGAGTTGCCTACAACTCCAAGGTGGCAGGTACAGTAGCCATCTGAACACTGCATGCTCCCTATGCTCCGTTTTTCTTATGTCAGCTCCTATTTGTATACTGATATTGAATGCTCCTTGCCTGCGTTGTTGCAGAATCATTTGCGACAAATCTCATTATGCAGGAGGAAAAATGGATATTCCTGCAGCACTTAGAAATTGGACTCGTAATGGCAAATCCCATGCTGCTTTTATTCCCTCCATTGCCATCAGGCTGGACCTGCAGTGGTATAAATTTCCACAAGATTGTTGGTCTCTAGTGTTTTAAGAAGGTGGTACAGAATGGTAGAAGGGGAGCAATAAGAATAAGAGGGGGATGCTTTGCATTCACACTTCACGTGTGTTGGGTGCTTGGGCCTCAAACCAACTCCTGCCTGGTGTTACAGTGAGATTGCCTGTTAGTGCATTAGGTTTGGCCTTGGGCAACATCAGCCTACTTGAAGAAATCCTACCAGAAGCCTACCAGAAGAAATCCATGTTTTGCACTACAGGAGTGTTCTGTGATGCCAACCAAGGCAGAGTAGATGGAGGTGGATGCTTAACAGAGTCACTTCAAAAATCATTTCCTGATCCAACTAAAACCCTGGCATGGAGGCACCCGTTGCTTCCTGGGAATGGTTCCCAGTGGCTGCATGTGGGCAGTTCTGCTCAGCTTTGCCAGCACACATTTTGGCCACGACATAAGAAGAAAGGCTCCATTTCACCTATCAGCTGTGCAGAAAGCCTGGAGTCTCCATGTCAGAAGGCCACCAAGGTGTATTTGCTAAGTGATTACCCCTGAGAGTGAGGAACTGGCTCTAATGTGCAGCTTGGGCACTTGGGTCTACTTTCTTCTTGGTTTCTTCAGTAACCTCATGCACTCCTCAGAGGTGGGACATTTGGCACCATTTGCATTCTAGCAATAACTAGTTCTAGAGGAACACTCGAGAATTTGGCTGGAGCTCACTTGACAATTTTGAGCTGGTGGTTAAAAAATAGGGTAACAAAATGCCTACAAATGCTCTCCTGTATTTGTCCACTTCTGCTCGAAATTCCCCACTGAATTTTAGAAAGGCCACGTTTTTTGGAATGGGTTCGGCATGCATCTGTAGCACCACCGTGTGGACAGTGGAAAATTGTAATTAGAGCTCAGTATCTGCGGCTGACATGTTTCAGGGTCCTTGTTTGCAAGTGGAGCTGGAAGTTGCCAGCCAGGGATCTGAGGCACTGGGTGTTTTGCCTCTTGTGCCTCTTGTCTGCACTGAAGTCAAACCAAACGGCTTGGGCCTACTCGTGGTGCCCCCCATCTCCCCATGTTCCATCGTTGTTTTTGTGGTTCAGTGCAGACTGAACGCATTTTTTCAAGAATTTATGGGAACTTCTGACTCGCTGAGTTTCACACAGAATTTCTTAGCTCATTTAGCAGATCAGGAATATCCAGTTTCAGTTTTCTTTCTATTTAAACTTCATACCATGTCCTTTGGAAAATGCCCATTTTTCAGCCTCACATTTGGCTCATGGATTTTCTATTGATTATAGTAAAAGCACTAACTTCTAAATCAGATTCCCTACTCCCATTTCCCCTCTTTGTCTCTGTGGTATTGATTGCTCTAACATCTCTATCCTGAAGCCCTTGGGAAAAGCACTGAACTTCAACTTGGGGCCATACAGGGCGTTTGAAATGCACACTTTGTTGCTCAGATCTCAGCCAAAGGCCACCAAAAAGGTTGGGTGTCAGGAGGAACCGGCCTCTGCGTGGGGTGTGATGGATGTGATTTGTGCTGCTCTCTTTGGCACACAGGCTGGTTTGCTCAGGGCTGGTGCTCAGAGATGTGACAAAGCTGGCGTGTCCTGGTATTGAAGCAAAACCCAAACTGCATTTCTACTCCAAAAGGGGTTACAGAAAGCAGGTTTTGTTCTGTTTCTTCTCCTGCAAATACAGGCCATATTTTTCTATTGTCTTCATGCAGGGACACTGATGTTTTTCCAGGAAATTCAGTCAGCTCAGTCTTTTTCCACCTTCTGATTAAATTTTGGAGAAGAACCAAGATAAACAGAAAAGTCACTTGAGAGGTGAATGGAGTGTCAGGACATCATGGATACAAGTTAGGAAAGGAAGCTCTAATCTTTATCCCCAGTATATAAAATGCTTTCTCTTTTGGGAGCATGCTGCATTGCTGTGGCTGGCTTTTTAGGGACCAGCATCCTGTTGACTAAATGTACCCTGGTGAAATCTGAGTACAGAACTGCTAAGTGAAACTGTCAGTGAACTAAAATGTCTGTAGTTGGTGCAGTTATCCACATGCAGAGATTTCATCTTTTCCTAAGTAATGTATAATTTGTGTTGATTAAATCTGCAGGTATCCGAATGCTGGACCAGCCGTTTATGACAGACATTATTGAGGCTTCTTCCATCAGTCATATGCCTCAAGTCATAGATATATATAGTGCTAGCTGGGGACCAACTGACAATGGAAAAACTGTGGATGGACCTAGAGAACTGACACTGCAAGCGATGGCAGATGGTGTGAACAAGGTAACACCCCATTAAACAAGCTGAGGAGCAGAGCAGGGTGTTATTTACACACTGACTTTATGACTTTTTTTCAGCTTTCATTGTATTATTTGCTTTCCCTACAGATACTGGTCAAAGCTTGGCACGTTGCTCTGATGTTTTCTCTGCAATACTGTGGCTTTACCTCTGTTTTATGAGCTTAGAGTGCTGTGCTCTTCTGCATGGAACCACATCTATGTCTAGTCACCTCACATGTGCTTTTCACACAGTTTCACAGATGAAAGAGCTGTAATGGGGAAAGGGATGGAGAAAATATTCCCCTGGTCAGAACATGCCACAAGTTATCCTGTAGAAATATTTCCCAAAACATGTTTGTCATACTACTACTGATGTTACTTTGTCTGTTTTGATGTGCCACTAGTGTAATTGCCCTTCTGGATTCCTAGGATCTTTCAAGTTATTTATATATGATCATTGTTACAGCTGTGATTGCACCTGCTCAGATGTCCGTGGAATAATATATTCCTCTGCAGCAAATGAACATGTTTTTACCTATTTTCAATATCTCTTCAGAAAATTTTTCCATTAGCAGCCAGCAAGATTTTATGAAAATGGAGGCATTCTGTTAAAACAATTTGGATTTCACAGGCTGGCATTTTCTGCCATTTCTAGCCAGTTCACATTCTGCAGTGTGCAAACACATGAGGTCACCAGTTGCTCATTTTCCTCATTTTGATTTAAAAAAAGGGATTATTATAATCCTTTAGACCACTCAGGCCAATCACAGCTGTCAGAACACACATTAGTATTTATACAGCATTCTTCAGGGAGAAGCATCTGTGAGTTAGCTTAGAGAGGCCTCCTGGCAGCAGAATGGACAAAACGGATGGAGAATCTCTGCTTGGTTTCGATACCTTGCAGAGGGAACCTTCCTACATGGACCTGATCTGTTTTTTGACCGGTCTGCTGGTTCACTGGTCAAAACTCAGTGAGTTTGGAGTGTGGTCATTAGGGTAAGGACTGTAGAGACAAATGTGTCCTCAGGAAGCATGTGGGCCTTGGAGAAAACACCATCAGAGGTGGTTTCTGGGAGGATGGTATTTGTGAGGGTGGAAGATGGGTAGAACTTCCACTTGTTGGAGGAGCTGGGAGAGAAGAAAGCAGTCAAGCCCAGAGGAAATCGCCGGAGTGGGGCTGTTGGGGAAGCACAGTGAGTGAAAAATGTCTGCTTGTCTCTGTCTCTTCTGTGTCTTGTGGCCAGGGCAACCACATCTGCCAGACTGCAGAAGAGCTTTCATCGGAAAGACCTGGGGTGGTTTTGTGGGGGAGCTCCGCAATTACTCGTTCATTCCCATCCGAATGATTTCTTCCTGTGGCTTGTGCCAGCTTCTCCCTCTCTTCATCCCCACCTCCCTGAGAACAGCACAGGCAGTTTACCAGGTTTTGTGACATGATAATTAAATCTACTGCCATAGGAGGGGGCAAAGTATCTAAAGCTTTCTCAAATTCGGAGCCTGAAGTGTTTTGCCAAATAGAAGAATTATAGGCTTCCTCATGCTCTTGCCCATTAATTTACAAATGTGCTCCAATAATTAAGGAAATTTTGTCACAAATTTCTAATGAGTCTGCTGTGTTTTGTAGTAGAACCAAACGTTGGCCCTGAATCAAGTTAACACCAACAGTTTCTTCTCGTGCCCTTTTATGCCCTCCAAAAGGTGCAACTGAGAAGTCTATGGTCAAGAAGTGAGAATCTGTCCAGTCTTTCCGTTGCAGACTCTCACTCCCATCTGGTTTATTTCTGCTTATCAGTCCATCATAAAATAAAGCAAATGATAATGATAAAATACACAACAAATAAGGTATGGGGCACAATGGATAGGCTTTTTAACAACACCTTCATGTTTTGCAATTAGTGGATATTTGTTTCTGCTTTCAGTAATGTTAGCTGGAGCAGAAGTAAACTCTGAACATATAAAATATTCCATATTCTTTTACAGACAGAACTAGTTTACATACAGAACTAGCCTAAAAGTGACAGAAAAGTTGCTAACAGCTCTGGCAAGCTTTAGATCATGCAAGCTGATGTAAATAGAGTTATTTTAACCTCTGAAGAAAAGGAGGTTTTAATTTGTCTTGGTTTATGCAATTGGTTGGTATTTTTAAAAAACTTTGAAGTATTTTCCTATCATATCTCCATTTGCCTTAGTTTTTGAAGTGATAGTGGCATTACTCCCTCTCTGTGGAGGGGGAGGAGGAGGAGAGGAGATTTTTCCCTCCTGCTCTATTGTCTGGTTACACTGCCAAGTCTCGGGCACATTATTTTTCAATGCTCTCCCTTCCAAAGTGTTTGCGTTTTCCTAAAGGGATGAGTTTCAGTAATAGGGTCAGAAGGGATCCAGAGGTCTCTGAGGTTGGCTGCTTGCTGAGGAGACACCACGGTGATGATGGTCCTCCTCCTTGGGCAGGGTTGCTCTCATAGGTCTTCAGCTTCAAATGAGCAGAAGAGCCTACGTTGTTAAACAGGTTGTGTCAAACAGCCACTGCAAAATTAGACAGGAGAAGGAATAATGATGGATGCTACCTAAGAAAGCTGGTGTTGCCCAATGACTATTAATACACAATAGCTGCATCCCAGATACAGATACGGGAAGGAAGACACAAGCTCCAGCCCACGTGCCTGCCTTTGCATTGCAATTCCAGCAGTGCAGATCTACCTTTATTATATTCATTCCAGCTCCTACCATAGGTACCTTTTGGTGTATAATTTGTTACAGCTTCTTTTTGGAGAGAAACGGATTTTGCAAAGATATTTCATGATTTCAGGGGTGCTGGGTGCTCTCCATGGTGCTCTGGAAATCAGACTCTCCTGCATTTAAAGCAAGTTTAACCAGTCTATGATATAATACCCCTCTATGTATTTTTAGCTCTATGGTCTCTGCTCCACGTTTTCTATTGAATGTACAAATGCAAATCTAATATATGGTTATTTTTCAGAATAATAAAACCCTTATTAAAAAGTCATATCTTTTATAAATGAGAGGCAAATAAACGTATGAATTCTTTTTCTCAATCCAGGGCTGCCTCTACCAGAGTGATGGTTCATGAATTAGTGATGAAGCTGAAATACTGGCAGGGAGGAAGCAGCATGCTGAGAATAAAAATGTGTTATTAAACTAAAAGCAATGCAAGAGCTCTTGCACAGAATAAGATTAATATCCTTGCCTCTAATGTAATAAACAAAAGATAATTAATTGGGCGTTCTTATGGCGAATATGCAGTTAAGTGAGTTCATAAGCCCAGGTAACATTCACCATGTTACTGCTATACTTGAGAATTCAGCTCAATCAGAAATTGAATGACCAGAGCTTCCTTCTTCCCTAAAACTGTCATATTTTTGCCCTGTCATTTCCCTTTGAGATCCTCCCCTCCAGATCTGCTGGGATGTCTGTGCTAGGTTCACTCGATGCCAATGAGGTGATAACTGCAGAATACAGATAACCGTGGATATACTCCATGAAAAATTATCATCTGGCTTTAGACCCCTTTCCAAGCCACATCTATGGTCAGCAGCAGGTTATGGGGGAAAAGATGTATGTTACTTTACAGCTTTCTGGATCCTTGAATCTAGAATTACAGCAGCAATCATCTTAAACAGGAAAGATAACTGGCTCAGGAACTAGTTCTGCTCCTGCTCTATGAGTACATCCCTTCTTTGAGAGAATATCCAGTAAATGTTTCTTCTGTGCTGTTTTATGCCATCATTCTTCCCAGATTCAGCTCTTGGAAGAAGTAAACAAGCCAAACTGGCCTCTATAGCACTTTCAGGATGTAGGATTCTTTTATTGATAGCTTGGGCTGAATTTATTTCTTGAGAATTTACCTGCTCGACCACATTCTTTGTGTATGTAGCACATTCCATTCTTGCCTGTGCTGATATCTCTAACATCTAATGTTAGATACTTCTAACATCCTTTCATTAACAGTCAAGTGAGGATAGGGAAATTATGATAGAGCAATCTTTAGATTACTGGGCTCCAAAGGAAGCCCTTATAACTTGGGAACCATTTACTAAAGTATTGCTGTTGTGTTTATGATTTGCATTATAATTCTGTATCTTATTTATTTAACTTCATGCAAACCCTGTTGCACGTGTGCATGAGGATGCCATATACGTTTGGAAGTTTGGAAGATACACAGAGAACCCCCTTGCTCTGGGAGTTACAGCTTCAGATGGCAGCGGTGCAGCCACCCTGGTGTGCACCATGTCCTGGGGAAGCCAATGGGTTTCAACAGGATGCTGGAGGAGATAAACTCTTAAAAGGCATTAACTTCGTTATCTTACTAGTCTTATCTCTTCTTTCCAAATCTCCCTTTAAGCTTCCTCTGGTATTTTTGGTGTATATTGCTTGCACCTTCTCCAGTGCTGTTTTCCCCTGCCAAGCAGACAGCAGGCGGCTGCTGGTGCCAGGAATGGGGCTTTTGGCTGGTATGAAATCTGCTTGTCCCAGAATCACTGTCCTCATCCATCCTTTAAAGCAGCAGGCCAAAATAGTTGACTTCAAGGAAAGTGAATGTTCAGCGTTTAGCAGAGGAGCAGTCTACAACAGAAAAAGGAAAGTTAACCAAGTGGCGGGAGGAAATGCATCATGGTTCTCATTATGCTATTCTTTAAAAACAAATCTGGAATTAATATGTTCTTAGATTTTTGCAACAGTGTTTTCCCCCCTTAAAACTCAAGTGGTGGAGCTCAGGTCTATGTGTCTTCTTAGGCTGATTTCAACAAGCTGTTTCACAGGCGTAACCTTTGCTATGGAAAATCTCTGTCCTGAGATGTTTGGTGCCCCAGGGGCAGCAAACCTGCTGTGCAGTTCACTAGCCTGTAATGCAACACAATAACACGCTTAAAATAATGAGCTTGCTCTGGTCAGTGGGGAATGATGAAAAAGAGGAGCTACTGCTGGGAGCGCAGATTTGATTTAAATTCCTGGCAAGAACAGTTACCTACTCGAATCCCATTGCAAGGGGCTGTATTTGCATGTTCTGCAGTGACCAGTGCCTGTTGCACAGTGAAGAGGCCAAAAGAGATGGTGTTTTTTTGTCTTCTTCCCAATGCACATAAAAGGAATGATTAACTGAGGCCCTGTGCCCTTCTGATGCTGTTAGAAATAAATATTAGATTGCATTGGACTACACACAGAATTATGTGGGAGATCTGAGCTTTGCTTTCACTATCACTGTTTTTTTCCCCTGGACCCAGGCAGCTTTTACCTCTTTCTTTGTATGAGAGGAGGAGAAACAGCTGATTTGATCCCTTCGCACCCTTCACGTATCTGGGAGTTAGGGAGAGCCTAGAAATTTCTTTCCTCTAACTCATGGGAAGGACCTGGCTTTTACAGCTGTCCTGCAGCTGCAGTCCCACCTTTCTCTGGACTTTCCATTGTGTTTGGTAGGGTCTGTCTTTGCAGATGATTCATGTGGTCTCCACTCTATTTTCTCCTTGGTAGTAGAGGTCGATTTGTCAGAAAAACATGTATAAGTCAGTGGCACCTAGGGAGGAAGATCCATCAAGAGAAAAAGTTGCCAGTGTTACAGATTTTTTTTAGCCATTGCCTGGACTTAATAGTATCTTAGAAACCCAGTAAGTGATATGACCTATATCCCTTTTAGAGGAACACTTCCCTCGTAGTACTTAGAGCTCGACATAAACACAAAGGAATCCATAAAACATCTTAGCTTCTGGCGCAGAAGCTTTCAGAGTGTCAAGCGGAACAGGAGCTAAATGGAAATGTTCTGTCTACACAAGGCTGCAAAACACTCTGGGCTTGCCAGCTAACTGGACTGAAAAAATCTGCACGAGTCCCTGTTATTTCAGCTGATAGTTGATGTTCATTTTATCAGGACCAGTTTTCTGCTTTACCTTCCTGATTAGAGGTGCCATTTAAGCTGGTTGTTGCCTCCCGCTTGCAATGTGACCCCAGAGGGCTGATTTTCCCCCGTCGCAGGGCCGGGGTGGCAAAGGCAGCATCTACGTGTGGGCCTCTGGAGACGGCGGCAGCTACGATGACTGCAACTGCGACGGATACGCGTCCAGCATGTGGACCATCTCCATCAACTCGGCCATCAACGACGGGCGGACCGCTCTGTATGACGAAAGCTGCTCTTCGACCTTGGCCTCCACCTTTAGCAACGGGAGGAAGAGAAATCCAGAGGCCGGCGTGGTGAGTCCAGATATTGTTGTGTGGTTGCTGCTGCCTTTGTGCCCTCCCATGGCCTATTACATCCCTGTCTGCTTTGGAGCAGCAGATGGTCCTTTGTTGACATGGGTATTTTCTCATTGGCAGTACCTGATCATGCCAAAACTGCCACCTGAGGAGATACGGGATTAATATTAAGAGCATTAGCAATGAGATAGGGGATTAATATTAAGAATAGCAATCATCTTCCGTATTTTACAGCCTCTTTATCAGAAACCTTTGCTGATTTAAAAGTTCAATCCTCCTTTTTTCCAGAGCAGGATGCTCTAACAGAAGGTCTCTAATACAACCTAAATGAAAAGGGTTGAAATCTGTGCTGACATCAACAGAGATGGTCTGCATTAGCTGAGCTCATGCCTAATTGTACCAGCAGAGCAGCAGGAGCCAGACTGCTGCTGGGCTAGAAGCTGAACAGAGCAGAAAAACAGTCACTCACCCACAGGAGGAAGAGCAAGGGTTCAGGCTACCCACAGAGATACAGCCTCATATTAAGGACACTGTGGAGCATCTTGTCCAAGGGTCAGTTCTTTACAGGGCTAAACTTACAATTCGAAATGACACATTTTTTTTTATACATGTATAACTGGAATTCTCCTCCAGTAACCGGTCAGTGTTACTGGAGCAGGCAATGACATATTGTAGCTTCTTGTGTGCAGTAAATGATGGAAAAATACTGGTTTCTGCTGTATTCTAATATCAGTGTCACCTGTATAATTATCACCATAAAATCAACTGCTGGGGTATCTTTCAGGGCTGTTCTGGTGACCACCCTGTATAGAAGATAGGAGATCGCTCCTGTTGGTTCCGCAGTTGCACCAATATTAAAAACTTCAATATTGTTAAAAAAAAAAAAATTTTTAAATCATGCCGATAACCACAAGAGAATTTAAGGCCTTTGGTTGAACTGTGTTTATAGGAAATAAATGACAGCGATAAGAGTTTAGGTGTTATAAGTATCAATGAACACTCTTTTCTTACATTATAATCTATTCTTATATTCCTACCTTCTCTAGCTGTGTCATGCTGTCTTTCTAAATACATTATTCTAAGAAGAAAACAGATTAGCAGGATCCTAGGAGCAAATACACAATTATTGCGAAGAGCAAGGGCACAACCTGCACTTTCTGCACTTTTCTGAGTCTGTAGCCCCCGGGAGAACGGGCTAGCTGCTTTCATTAATTAGCTCTAATATCATTGCAGGCTACGACGGATCTGTATGGCAACTGCACCCTCCGCCACTCGGGAACGTCTGCAGCTGCCCCTGAGGCAGCCGGAGTGTTCGCCCTGGCCCTGGAGGCTAAGTATGCTCTTAAGAAATTATCTGTGAGCTCAGGAGAGCAGGGGTTTGGGGGGATGGTTAATGTTGCTGGTCATAAAAAGGCAGCTGCCTTGGGGCTGCAGCAGCCAACACGCTGCCGGGTGCAGCAGTGCCATGCATGGAGCTTGCAGGTGGAGCTACGGCCTTGCCAAAAGCAAAAGACCCACAGAACCAGCCAGGAGTTCATCCTGAGCCAGTGTGGAAAGCAAGGAGAGAGAGTGATCTGCTACCAAGCAGCTCTGGCAGTCAGTTTTTGGGAGAGGGAGTATCTACCACGGCCTGTTTATTAGACTGGAATTGGGCAGACCAAAGAGTCATGGGTGGAAGTTAGGCTTTGCAGATGGTTGGTAGCTGAGAATAAAGAAAGAGGAAAAAATTAAAATAAAAGTTTTCTAATTAGCTCTCATCTTCTCCCAGGCTGGCTCTTTCAAACCTTTCATTGCGTAGATTTGCCCTGGACAAGTTATTCCTTCACAGGAACATTCCCCATTCCACGTGCAGACCTCCTGCAGTGTCTCTCAGCTCATTTATAGCCTAGATCTGACACGTCTCTGCAAGCTAACCTGTGAGCTGGAAAGTAAAGTTTTAAGTGAGCCCTTAACAACTTTCAAAGAGAATGATGCAAGTTATAGCTGCTTTTCAGCCACTTTATGTCACCTTGAAAATGTTTAAATAATTGACTCTTCTGGTGTACATTCAGCATGCTCAAATGCTTATTACTTGGGGCACAGAAAGCTGAGAAGCAGATCCTTTCAGGTTGGTGGTTTAAATCAGACACATTGTAATGCTGAAAGAGGTCATCATAAAATGACTGGAATAACTTCAGTTACGTAGAGGTAGCATTTCAGTTC
>JAVCKT010026018.1:0-14231 GCA_032273925.1 Rhynchotus rufescens
AATAAAGATGAAAATGCTACAGGCTACTGGAGCATCTCAGTTTTGCTTAATTTTTTTAATATTTTGCAAGCATTTTGTTTCTTTCCCTTAAAAAAAATGCATACTGTACTACTTAAGAGTATTAAGAGCATCAACTTTCTCTCTTCGCTATGTCTGGTTCAAAATGTCTGGATCAAAAAGAATATAAATGTACCTGATATTCCAGCATCTCCAGAAACAACCTGCTTGCAACAGAAAGGGTAAGGGGAGGAAAAATACATGTTGAGTATTTTTATTTCCAAATGTTGCTGGATTAGCTCACCCTTCATTCCTTCTTTACTCATTCAGATCTTGACTCTTTTATCCTCTGCTGGCAAACTGAAGGGCTGCCTTGTGGTCAGAGGTCACTGAATTAATCACCTTAAACAAGAGCTTTGCTGAGGTTTCAGAATTTCTAGCGTGACCTATTTCTCCCTTCTGTTTCCCACCACTTGCCCAGCGTTTCCCCTGTTGATTGTAGAGGAAAACCAGCAGATGACCGTCGTGGGACAGCGAGTGCCGGGAAGGGGAGGTATCACACCCGGCTTAGGAAAAGCCAGTGCAGGCAGCTCAGCGACCAAGCCTGGGCGGCCTTGGGGCTTTGGGCCTGTCCCAGCTTTGGGCCACAGCAGCCACAGAGAGAAGAGACCGACTCAGCTGGTCCAAGTGGAAATGCAAGATTGCTCCCCAAGGCTCCGTCCCTGCAGGGCCGCAAGGACAGCGTGCGCCCAGGGAGAGCAGGGGCCAAGGCCTCACCACCATTTCTGCACTGTCCCCTTTTGTGCACTGCTAATCTCTCCCGTTTAGCTAGCACTGCCAATAGGAGTTATCGCCCTGGACGATTTCTGGCTGTGCAAGGAACAGCATTCCTGCTGTGAGTGCGTACACCTTACCTGGAGAACTGGTGAAATGAGGATGTAGATACCTGTCTTTGCGGTGGTTTGTGCCACACGAACAAGGAGAAGTCACCAGGAAGAATAGCAGCCTTTTGTTTTATATCTCAGAAGTGATTTTTCATCACTTTTGATGAAAAAAAGGATGGGGTAGGGGGAGCATCCTTCTGCTCAAGTATGATATAGGGAGGGAGTCAGTTTTCATAGGAATTAATATCCCAGGGGTGTATTAATGGTGGGAGCAGCGAATCCTTCAAAGAGCAGATAAAATCATATTACTTTGAGCCTGTTTCAACCAAAGCTGTGGCTGAACAACCACTCATTGACTAACACAGCACCTGTACCTTGATCACTGAGAACTTCTGTATATTCTCAATTTCCATTGACTCAGAAAAGAATTAAGAAAAGGATATAATAAATATACTAAATTTAAGAATTTAGTGAAATTAGAGTCACTATTGGGAACCAGGGCCCAACCATATTTATTTTTCTCCAAGCCTCCTCAAATAAGGAGACTTACTATTATCTCCTGAAATAAACTAAAAAATACTAAATATATGTACTAAAATATACTAAAAAAATAGCAAGTGCACCTCACTCCTGTGCCTGGGGAGTCAATGCAGGAAACCAGCAAAGCCTCCAGCAAATGCTCAGGCCCTGGTCCCTGCACCCTCCCACTCGCTGACGTTGCTCTTTGGCATTTTGTAGACATTAATTCCCCTGAACCAGATTGCCCTATTATCCATTCCTTCGATCTCAAGTACGCCTTGAAAGATTGCATTTAAAATGTAGAATAAAAAAGGAACTAATTCCATTAACTCAAAATAGGTCTCTAATTGACCTCTTAATAAAGTGTATTTAACATGACAGTATAGCATTTTCATATGTAAAGGGGATGATTCTTAATAATTCAGTGCTTCTATTTTCATTCTATAGAAGACATTTTCCAAGGAGCTGGAAGAATATTGTGACTTCGTGTCATTTATCCCTGTGCGACAGAAATGAAACACTGCACTGGACATCTGCCCTGCCCAGCTTTGCTCTTGCAATGACAGACTCCAAAAACTTTACCTTTCAAACCTTTCAAACACCTTTCAAACTAACAAATATGCTGGAAACAAGTGTGTGAATGAGCTGGTTTTTCATCTTTTCAGGAGCAGAAGGGTTCCCCACGTAGCAGGAGACTGTCAGCATTTCCTGGGCAGGATTCAGCTCAGAGCCACTGCTATTCCAAGGAATAAAATGGAATTGAGTGGCATTTGTTACTCTGATTTTACCTCTCCCGCCTCTAGCATGTTGCACCCATTTAGCCCATTCCCTCCATCCCCAGAACAACAGCTCCCATTTAATCTAAACCCTCTTAGATTAAACAGGCAGGTAATTTATTCCCACAATAAAGTCCATTTAAGCTGCTGGAATGATGGAAAGGAGAGTTTGTTTAAGTGAGAATCTGATCCTTAATGTTAAGCTTGCCGCGCTGCTTGAAATACACTCTTGTTTAGGCTGTCAGGAAGGCTTTTAATCTGCATTCAATCTTGCATTCATGTGGGAACCGTGTGTGTGGTATTGACTGACGGTTTATTATTATTTGGTAGATAATAATATTTAAATTAAGAACAACCCACTGAGTTGCAGCAAGGGCTTTATATAGTCATTACAGCACACTTCTCCCGCTGCTGGAAGTGGAGGAGGCGTGTTATTTTTCTAGCACTTAACGTGCAAAATGTGACATATTTTAAGAACATTATCAGGCTGTAGCTTTAGAAATCATCTTAAACACAAAAACAAAGAAACAACCCGATAATCTTCTGACAGCTTCCCTCAGCTAACGTGCTCCAGTGTGCTATTTTTACATTTATTACTTCTTCTTGTCTTTGGCTCACTAGGTTTGCAGGGACACGCAATATTTCAGGCCTTTTCACCCAAATAGGGTATAACACGCCACGAAAGCTGGGTTCGTCTCCAGAATCCACATGCCAGCCGCAGTTAGGATGAACTGCTCCATTTTAAGAGGTAGCTTGTTTGTTAGGTTGGAGTCTGCTGGAAAACTCTGCAGCAGGCCGGGGCAGGGAGCTGGAGCAGAGATGGGCTGTGACGGCTCGCTGGCCACGGGAGCTCCGGCACCGCCAGCTCCCCGCTCCACAATCCTAGCAAAGAGCAGCTCTGTTGCAGAACACACCATTAAAGTGTCGCTGTCAGATCTGCAGCATTTCCTCTGCTCGTGGGCCTGAGTTTCCCATGCTTGGCAGTGTGTTTGTTACGAACTTATCTTCAGGTACGTGCCAACAGAGCACACCATAAACTGCACATCCAGATCCCGGCGTTTCTTAACCCTCCGACATCTGCTGCACACTTGTTGCACGAACAGAGCTTTTAATTCTGCTCTTTGAATTTTGCATTCCTGTTTTTAAATGCTGTTTGCGTAATTTCTGCCTTGCAAGCTCACAGAAGTTTGGTGGAAGGGAACCTCTTCTTCATTTCAATTCTCTGAAGTGCAATATTTCTTTTGGCTTAATGCTTTTCATCCTTCCAAGCTCACGTATTGTCATCTGACAAATTGGATCTTTCTTTTCCAGCAAGTTACTTGAGCATGTACTTGTAGCTGCTTTTAAGAACAGTACAGCCTTCACTTAATTCCCTTGTTATTTTATGTGCCAGATGTGGTTGTTTTCCACAGCTGGAGTATTAGAGAGATGTTGCACAACATCCATTCATTCTTTTACAGATAGAAATTAAAATGTGCAGATCAGAGATAAGTGGGGCTCTCCGCTGCCTGCAGAGCCCGATACTGGTTTCTTTCACTTGTCTGTTTATGCTGCAGGAGATCCAGACTTGCAGCCAACACACGAGCTCCGTGCTCGCTTCCAGTGTCCCTGCACATCCTCAGCCACTCCGGTTCCAACCCTTAACTGACTGCGTTTGACTTAAGGTGGCCATCGAGCAGACCTTGGAACGTGGCTTTTCTCTCTGTTCCAACAGAGTGAATTCCTAAAGCATCTTTCCGATTATTCCCCGTATTAACAGATTTGCCTTTAATAATCGGAACGCAGTTAAAAGGCCAGATGTGCCCGTGCTAGCTCTTTCATCCCCTCCTTTGGGGAGTCATCGCTCCCTGGGGAAGAGCTGCTGTTGCCAAGGAAGGTTCCCAGTCGGGGCCCTTGGGAAGGGGCTGCGGCAGCCGTGGAGCTGACAGCCCCCAACTCGCTCAGCAAGTTGCTGGTGGGCCCAGGCTGCAGAAACCTGCAAAGCAGCACCCTGGAACACTCTACGGATTTCAGTATTTTGAGACTTTAAAGCTGTTACCAAGAATTATCCAGTCAAGATCTTCCAAGCCTGTGTGGATGAGACCAGGTGCCCCGTGCTCTACGTGTCCCTGCCGGAGCAGGGGTTTGAACTGGAGGACCTCTAAGGGTCCCTTCCAACCTCAACCATTCTGTGTTTCTGTGATTTTCATTGAATGTTTTATGCAATTCTTCCATAAATACTCTATGGGCACAGACTCTGCACTCTTCCAGGCTTCTAACCTCCACAGGAAGGTACAATGAGGGAATATCCTGCACATGGGGCAAGAAAGAAGTTTTCTTCAGATGCCAGAATTCAACATCCTTCTGTTTTTATTTTGTAGATAAACTAGATCCTTCCTTCTCTGGACGTCCTTCCTAAATCCTTCCTTCCTAGATCCTTCCTTCTCTGGAGGTCTTCCAAACCTGCCTGGATGCCGCCCTGTGCCCCGTGCTCCAGGTGCCCCTGCTGGAGCAGGAACGTTGGACTAGATGATCTCTAGAGGTCCCTTCCAGCCTTTACTGTTCTGTGATTCTGTGATCACAGACTAAGTCATTAGGGCTTTGACAGATCTAAATAAAAACACCACATACAGAAAAAAACACACTAATAATATTTATTAATTATTATTATAACACAATTACTATATATAATTATTATCTATAATATTATAGATAATATTATAAATAATATTAATTTTGTTTAATTATTTAATTTAATTAATGATTAATGATTAATGATTAATGATTAAGTAAACCCTCCCTCAGTCTTGGACTTCCTACCCCAAAACAACAGCAACGGTCTTTATCCTAAGTGCTGGACAAGCAGGCTAGCAATAGGCACAGATTGTATCTTGACTAACAGAGTAAGATAAAATAAAAACCTTTAAAGATAATGAAACAATCTCTTAAAAGAAGACAAAGTTTCATTGCTGGGCGTTTCACAGCCATAGGTGGTCCTTCCTTGGGGAATTTACAGCCCAGGCAATTCATAGATGGAGCTGATGCAGAGATGGGCTCTGAGCTGAAAAGAAGAGAGATATTTTAACCAGATTCAATGCATTCTCTAGCTGGGTTGTGGGACTCAAGTGTTCCCATCTTCTCTCTTTTCTAAATTTTATTTCCTACAGGAATCTGGACATGGTCCACGTGGGGAAAGCAAAACAGGAATCCTGTCTTGGGACAGAGAGTGAGCTGCAAGTCTCATGATATCGAGGCCGTTCTTGGTGGCAATATGTAACCTTATCGTCTTAAGAAGTTTTATGACAAAACCAGAAGCGAGGAAAATTATTTTGGTGGGATTCAGGTGGATAAGACAGGAACAGCAGACTCAGAATAAGACAAAGAAGAAAAAGGATAAAGAAACAGGTTGCACTAACCTGGATCAGAAAATAATGTAGCCTAGAAAATGGTATTGAATTTCTTTATCTCTCTTTTGCAATCCTATGCTAACATGTTACACAGGTAAATTTAAAGCTTTTGGGACTGACAGCTTATTTTCCTAGCTATCTCTGCTGGCTTTACGTCGGTGTAATTAAAAGGCCCTGCTCTTTTCACAGCACGAGCTCAGCAGCGAGTACGAGCTGCTGAAGACAACGCAACGTGCAAGCGTGTCACGAGGGGACACAGCGAGGGGACAAGAGCTCAGCCCCTGGACCGCAGCAGCGCTCAGCGGGGCAGCAAGCGCCACGGCCAGCTTTGAAGGATTTCTTAATATAAGTATCTCTAGAAGGAAGAAAAAAGGTTGTCTTGCACTTCCACAAAATATTCCTTCCGCAGATCTCAAGGTACACGACAAAAGCAGTGGCATCTACCCACAATCAGATACTAAGAAACTCAGGAGTGTCTGTGCTCCCAAATGGGGATCACTTCAGACCTTTCAGCATTGCTAGATGGGAGGAGGAGATCGAAGCACTCTTGCCCATAGCATTCTGCTAACCCATGTGCTTCCTGATTTTATAGCCATTAATCTGGGAAACCACATTAACAACTGAACACTGCCTCATTGCTCTATGCAAAGTATTTTTAAGATCTGAGCAGGCACATTGTTGAGATTCGTGCCTAAACAGCAATCACGCTGGTCAATAAGCTCTCTGTTTTGACGATAACTTTCCAGTATCCTCCTAATTGACTGTCAGGAGAACTGCAGTTAGAGCCAAGTGCAGGAGTCCCCAAGAAGTGCGACTGTCGTCATCTTCCCAAGTCAGAATCACTTGAAAACACAAGAGGTTTTCTTAAGGACCTGAGATAAAACAGAGGATTAAAAGAGCAGAACAGAATAATTAAATTATTATAGTCAGCAGCTCTGTTTTTATTGTGGTTGGTGTTTTGAAATCAAACACAGTATCTTGCATGTCCTATATGACAAACATCTATTTTAAAGATAAGTTCCACTGAACAGGCAAGCAGACCCCTAAGTTAGCAAGCACCTCTCTGATTCCTATAAAATCTAAAATAAATAATGTAAAGGAAATAATTGGCTGATTGTGACTGCTGAGAAATGATACAGAAAGCATGACTATGAGTGGTATTCTGTGTGAATACATCTTCAAATGTTCCCTAGTTGCTGCTGATTACAGCTTGCCACATCAACAAAACATCTGGTGGAGTATTTTTCTAACACTGAAATCTCTTGGCTGAGCAGGAATTTTTATCTCAAAGGCAGCTGAAACCTTTGTTTCCCATCTCCTAGGACATACCGCTAGGCTCTCGCAGTGAAGATCTTTTTTAGTGACACGCTCGATGGGACTGAGCAGTGCATGTTCTCCAGCCTTCACCTTCACTATTAATAACAGCACAGTTCCTATCTGAAACGTCTTCTATAATTGTGTAATTACACACCTCATTTATCCAATTGTTAAGCCAAGAGTCTGATTAAATATTAACAACTGCTTGGTTCTCCTAGTGTCATTAGTGGGAAAGCAACCCCGTAATCTCAGGTAGCACATGACAGTAATTAGCCTTCACAGCCACACTCAGCTGAAAACCCAGGACCATCAGAGCTGATAGGGGTCCCAGTAGTAAATAGATTCCCGAGTTCCTTGTTACCTTGACAGTGGCTGAACTGTGCACCTTGTCTAGGCACCTTCCACTAGATAAAAGCAAGTAGTAACAGAGTCCTGCAGAGGAGTTTACTGGCTAGTTTTGTTCCTATGTTTAATCCTTTGCTTTCGTGGTCACTCATTGAAGACTGTCTGCAAAAGTTATGGTTGCTCATCATGGGAGAATCAGTGTGCTCTTCAAAATAAAACGTTGCAAGAGAGCGCATCAAAACGTTATAAACCATCCAAAGCAAGGGCAAACAGATGGTTTGGTGGGCAGCAGCTGGACCCCTGAGAAGGGCTGTGCAGTGGTCCAACCACACGGGGACCGAGGGAATGCGGGGATGCCACCGGGATACCTGCCACCCCCTGCCTGCCTGCGGGGAGATCCCCACCAGAGCCACAGGTGGGAATCGGAGCCCCGGAGATGGGAACCCGCTCTGGGAGCCCAGCCTTGTGCCTGCATTTCTGCTGGAGGCAACAAAGGCTGCAAGCACCTGCCCCGTCCCTGCTGTGATCCCAGCACAAGCGGCTCCCTCCGGGGTGCCCAAGGGTGGGCCCAAGGGTGGAATAGTGTTAATAGAGGACCGCCCAGAGCAGTGGCTTTTTCCTCCCGTTAACATCTTATTACGATGAAAGGAGCAGTTTAGACCTCCCGGAGTTATTGCTTCCAGCCTGTCTGTAAACTCAGGTGAAGCCGCACATCTGGTTCAGGTTTTCAGGCATTTCTGTGCAGGCGAGAGCACTGGAAATGTAATTCCTGGGGAAAGAGAGCGGGGCGGTTGGAGCAGCTCGGTGCCGAGGAGCGATCCCGCGTGGCCGGGCTGCACCTCCCCGCTACAAAGTCCCCACACAGGAGCCCTCGTCCCACACGTGCACGCAGGATCCGTGCCCAGGGCCCGGCGTGCCCAGGGATAGGTTTTCCATGGGGATGTCCCAGCCTGGAGAGCAGTTGCGGAGGAGCGGCTGTGCTGCCCATGCAGCGCCACAGGGACGGCATCACTCAGGGATTGATGCTTTCCATCGGTGAGGAGCTAGCGGCTGCCTGAGACAGACAACAGGCTGCAGCGGCTGATGCATCAGAAATGGGACTGAAATAGCATCAGAAGGCACGTTCTCCATGAACAGCCAGCCAGAGAGAAGGGAAAAACCCAGGAGAATTAACTACAGACGGGTATGGCCCATGAAGCACGGCTAGAGCAGCCCCTCCACAAATGGATAACGCAGTTACCCGGTGGCCACGTTATGAGACCAGTTACCAAATGTAACTCTCGGTTCCAGTTCCCTTTGCTCCCATTGCGGTTCACAAAACTGAGCGATGAGTTTGGGGTTCTTTCCGAAACCCCCTTACACCCCCCCCACCGCCCCCGCAACGCCCGCGGTGGGGACACTTGCTCTGCTGGTGCAAGTGGCGCCGGGGCTCGCAGCTGGGAGCCCCGCGAGGGGGTTTGCAGGCCGGGCGCACGCGCCTGAGCTCCTCTTAGCAAGGTCAGGCTTTGCGATGAGAAACGCAACACGCTCCGGCGCTGTGATCCCCACGCGGGCTCCAGCCCAGCAGAGCCTGGGAAAGCCCTTCCGCACTTCTTGCCTTTCCCTCCGAAGGCGAAAGGAATGGGATTTGAGCCAGAAGTTGCTAAGTATATGCAGGAAATGTAGCAGACGGGAAACGCGAGGTGGATAGTGAGTGTGGACGGACGTCCTGCCCTAGGAGGACGCAGGGACGGGCGCTCTCAAGGGCTGGAACCTGTTTCTCACCTTCTCCATCCTGGTCTGGGGATGCAAAATGTGGGATCCATCCCCTGTGGAGACATGGCAGGTGGCGGGAAGCCACGAGCTCCACTGGAAGTGCCTCGGAAAGACAATTCCCTCCACCACGAGGCTGTAATGCCGACTGGAGAGGGCAAAGTTTGCCAGGGCAAAGCTGTGCCCACCCCTGGGCGCCACGCGTGGAGGCAGCCCCAACCACATCCAACAAGAATAATCTTTTTAGGTGAATAAAAACACAGCAAACAGGAGCTTCCTGCGGAGCCAGGGAGTCAGGGAGAACAGACTCAGCGTCAGCGGGCACCTCATGACTGAAGATAATCTAAGGAAAAGAGCCACCGACTTGGCCGCCGTTCCTGCAGACATTTCTGGCTTATTACAGCCTTTAGATGTTGCAACAACGTAACTTCAAGTGGTGTATTTATTGTTATTTGAATGGATTATAACAACTGACTGCCAGGAAAAAAAGAAGAAAGCTCCCAACAGGCATCTCTAAGGAAATCCCGAAGGGCAGATGCAGGCTGTAGCAGCACAGCACTTGTTATCTTCCTTAGGACTGCAAGAAGTTTCACTGTAAAGTAAAACTTCTGGGAGGAATTTGTATGTTCTTATTTGTATGATGAGTGACCTGAAAACGGAGGTTCTTTTTGGGTTGTAGCGTTCCATAGGCATTTTACAAGAAGCTGCTTTAGAAAATGGTGCCTCAGTCCTTACCTGTTGTTGTGGCAGGGAGAGAACCGGGGCAGCCGGATCCGGCTCCTGCTGATGCAGCAGGTCCCGGACCGTGGCCGTGGATGGGCAGGAGAGCTGCCGGCTGCCCAGGAAGGCAGGAGGAGCCACCACGTGGCCTCCTCCGCCGCATGGACCTGTCCGGCCTCACGGATGGGAATGAGGCAGCCACGGCAAACCGCGATCCGTGACCTTGGGGAGCCTCCTGCCGCCCCCGGGGGTTCCCAGAGACCTCCGGCCCCACAGAGCTCGCGGCAGCCACGGTCGCCAATTCCACCAAGTCTCTGGCAGCCGTTGGGAAGCCCTTGGCGGGTTCCTCTGCTGCTGCGGGATGTCGGCTCCCATGCAGAACGGGGGGAAAAACTCAATAAAATCAGTATTTAACTCAAATTTTCACTTTCTGACATTAAACTTTAAGAAATGAGTGAAACGGCCCAATGAAATAAACTGAAAAATCTGAGTGCGTAAATATGGGAAAGGCATGAAAATTCTTTCGGTAAATACAGAAATGCTTTCTAAAAAGTAGTATCCCAAGCAAGGGGAAAAGCCTGTGAGGAAATTTCCCTAGCCTGGCAGATTGAACATTAGGAGTTAGCACTGAACGAGTGATTGAAAATAAATTGGGGAGAGCAGGGTCACTCTTACAGGTATAAAGGGTGTAGGGATGAGAAAACTACCAAAACCCAACGCTGGTGAGACCTTGCAAGGGGGCTTAAAGCAAAGGGCCCGGGCGTTGCACTGGCACAGGCACATGAGGGGCACAGCGAGCGACGACGGAGGCACTGAGCACGGGGTAAAGATTGCAGGTAACTTTGCACTTTAATTAAAGACAGAGGCGTCAACATATGCTCCCAAGCTGAGTCAATAACTGACCTTCTGCACAGGTGAGACACATTAAACATACGCCATCTGGACCGCCAGTGAAATGGGGTCATGTGCAAAGAAGTTATTTAATGAGGCAGTTTTCAAGTGGGTTTAAATTGGCCAAGAGGAAGATGGGGCTGTGCAGGGACTGCAGGCATCAGCGTGAAGAGGGGTACTGGAATACCTGAGGGGTCAGCATTCTGACATTAAAAAAAGGTAGGAGACTCCTAATGAAATTGGTGGGTGTGACAAAGTCAGCAGGTTTTATAGTTGTGGTGGGAACACAGAAATGATCCGTCTTAAAGACGTAAGCGACTGTGGATCCAATTGGTTTCAGTAATTCCACATCACGCACCTAGAGAGGAGGGGGACCAGCAAACGCTCAGGAATCACTGCCTAAATTACCACTTGGCACAGGACCTGCTGCCATTGCGCATCCAGCTGCCATTGCATTTCCAAGGCTATTTCTCCAAGCGCATTTCAATCTTTTACTAATAGAAATCCCTGAAAAGTACTTCCAAAACATGCTATCCTAATTACTTTTCCCAGGTCCTCTATAAAACATCAACCAATAACCCCCATACTTGGGAGAGAAACCTAAGGGATGCAATGTAGTTTGAAAATCTGAGAAGGAAATCAAGTTTTGTCTATCCCTTGTTAAATCAGTGATTTCTACTTGAGATTACAAACATTTTCATACACCTCCTCAGCTACCTTCATGTGCCTTCATTCTTACCAAATTCCCACCTCTTAAAGTCGTTTTTGCTTCTTGCCCTGGATTTGGCCATTTGCAAACTGCACTTTGATGAGTCAGTTCAGACCAATTGGTTCTAATTTGTGTCTTAATTGCGTGTAACAATTAACTTATTTCCAGTAGCTACATCAGTGAAATGACTCCCTGCTTTTCTCCACCTCTGTGTAGGCTCCCTGACAGCGCTGCACTCCTCATCCTGCAATTACTAAAGCTTCCAGAATAATCAACCACTCGTGAGAACATTCACTGAAGTCTGAATAACGTTCTTGTACTAGGATTCCTTGACCTGGTGCTCTATCACTGCAGTCTTGCAAGAAAGAGGATTTTCCTTGTTACATGTACACTTTTCCCATTAATTAGAACAGATGTGCTGGTCTGTAGCTCAAATTAGTCTCCCCGTTGTCCTACGCTCTGCTGGCAGAGCTGTTTGCTACTTGCCCACGGCAGAAGGGGCTCCAAGTCAGTGGTGGGTCACAGGCTTCCAGCCACAGGCTTCAGTCCTGCAAAAGTTTACAAGGAAAATCCCAGGAACTGCCCTGGGAATACCCAAAGATCCTAGAAATTAAAGCCTCTGCAGGATCAGAGCACTGGGATGAGGAGGTGCCTGTGGATGAATAAAGACATACATATACATACGTGTGTACAGTTACCAAGACAGCTGTGTAAAAAGGCATTCCAGATCAGAAGAACGAAACCAAACAGCTTTGCTTTTGAGCAGTGGTTCTGTGCGAGGGCACCATGCAGACCTCACAGTGTGGCCACGTGGTGCGTGGATGCGCTTAAAAGTGCATTAAACCCCTGACAGCTTCCCTGCTACAGGGAACGGCTGCGCGGAGCCGGAGTCGGTGTGCGCTACACACAGGCAAGGAGTGCCAGAAAACTTGGAGATAAATGGCAAGATAGTTAAGACTTCATTGTAATGGCTACTATGTTTGTGGGGTTCTTTAAAATCAGAGACTTCTGTCACTGCAAACTTTAGATTCAATTGCTTCACAGACTTTGCAGTGATAAAATTCTAGCATCCATTTCCCACATCAAAGCACTACTATCGTATTACATCAGGGAAAAGAATATTGAAAACAAATGCAGACCGCAGAACTGAGAAAGAATTCCCAGCAACAAATTTTGTATTTACTTTCCCTCATTTTTGCTAGTGAAAATTTCTCTTACAAATTCAATATTTTTTTTACTGATTTTAAAACCGTTCTTTATTGTACTGCAGTTTCATTAGAGTTGAACAAATCTAAACTACCCTGAATTTTATCTAAGAGAAACTATTTGCACTCAAATAGCCCGCACCTACGTTGGAGGTTTATTGCTGCCATTTTCCTAAAGGTTGCATTATACTATTCACAGTTCATTCATTTTTTTTTCCATTTTCCATTTTTCATTTTATTCAGATCAGGATTTTTTAAAATTACAGTCACATTTTAGGCACCCCTAAAGGATTCTGATTATGAACCAAACCCTAAATCTAAAGTGAGAATGAAGCCTAATAACTTTTCATACCTTATAAAAGATATATCTTACTAGAATAAACCCCCATTCAATACTGAGTAAACACAACTCCCAACCAACTTGAATGGTTGGCTTGAGCTGTGGCTAAAAAATGTGATTCATTGAAACGCTGCAGAGAGAAGAGGGGGAAGAAAAGACGAGTCTAACTGGTTCTGGCCATAAAAGCCAGATCTCAGTTTTCTCTAGAGATGCACATTGCAGGAAACATTATTACTGAACCTGGATCCTTTTTTAAAAGAACTAATTTAATCAAGCTCTAAAATCATTAAAAATATGGGTATTTTAAATTCAAGACCTTACAGCAAAACATATCAAGCATTTGTCATTAAATGACACCGTGAATTACTTAGGAGAAAGACAATCTATATCAGTAGTAAACAGAATGAATGGATCCACTTACAATAAAGGCTCCAAATAAGCAAATAGAGAAGTAACAATCCGACCGTACCTTTTACACCCAAAAAGAAAAGATAAAAGCTCGGAGAATAAAGGAAATCTCCCTGCAATGGCAATACACAGACAGTTTAGCTGAACAAGTTTGGGTTAAAATACCCTCTCCTGCAGCAGGTTGTGCTAAGTGCTTCTGAACGCAATTAGATGCAATTAGTATTTCTTCTTCCAAAGCGGGCAGCTCTTCATACTCTAACAACCCAATGTGGGAACACAATCCATGGATGAGGTGAATTCATAGAGGAAACGTATCCAATTTACCCTGCAGCCTTCTACCCGCACACAGACCCTCCGAGGGCTTCGGGCTTCTAGTATTTTTCAGTCCCTCACCTTACATAAGCACTTCATTTATCAGAAAGGAAAGGGAAAAATCCATTCCGTGTTGGAACCGACTGCCACCTGCGCTGCCTCCTAATGTAAGCAAAGCCCAGGGGAAAAGTTTAGCACCAGACTTTTTCTGCTGTACCAATAAATCACGCTCAGAAATATTGTTTAAACCCCTGCACGTGGTGTTAGCCAGCAAGAGGAACACACGTTTTATAACAAATTCAAACAATTCAACAATTAATCCAATTTCCTGGAAGAATCCAGATGGCCACTGTGTGCTTCAGGATTCAGGTCAGCCAGAAACGCACTGGCACTACAGGAATTGGTGTCACCACCTTTAATAAAAGAAAAAAAAATGCAATACATTGAGTTCAGTAGGGCACGTTCATTATTTTAACTACCACTAAAAAGTTAAAAAAAAGTTCCTTATATTTGATCCTTTCAATACTTTTGTGCATATGTGTGGGAAGAGACATGTGTGGTTCAGGACACTGCAAATTCTGCTCTTGAGAGATTAGGTAGAATAATAACCTATGTAGACAGGGCAGCTGCTGGCTGGGGGCCGGGTTCACCCTCCATTTATCTGGCCCAT
>JAVCKT010026019.1:0-11867 GCA_032273925.1 Rhynchotus rufescens
AAATCGTACTCCAATAGATCTCTGAATGGTATAAGTAATTAACTGCATGTATGGAAGCTTTGTAACAACCAGTAACATCAAAGATTGGTAATAAACCAGAAAATAAACCAATAAACCAATACTTCTTTTAAACAGCAGTGACTTGAAAACTGTTTTGAAATAAGCATGTGCACTGGCTAACATCTGAATGATAGACATGTCCAGGAAACTAATATGATGCTGAACATAAGATGCACAAATGTCCATCATACAAAGAATTAGTCTCGGTGGTCTCTGATTTAAAAAATAGTCATATTCTGCTTGGCAAGTGTTCAATAGCCAAGTACCCCTGTGTTTTGAAAGGATGCAGATTGGGCTGTATCTACATTAGTTTGCAGTACAGGTCGATAGAAGTAAATCTCTGGAGCAGAACAGTTGCTTCAGAGGACCTGATATCCTCATTCATTTATTAGATGACCTCCAGATTGATCCTGTGTGGTGAGTTGCTGTTAGTGGTTGGAGCGTGAGCTGCGCTTCAGGAAAGGGTCTTCCAGCTTTGCCTCATTCTAAAGGTATCAGGTTTGGATCACTTAGCTACTGTAATGTGAAATATAAAGACAGAAAGGGGCTCTTTGGAAATTCAGTGGAAAATTTTCTATAGATCTAAACTAAAACAGTAGCATAGACGCACCCTTAGATGATTAAGAGGAATAGGAGCAAATATCTGTATTTAAATACCTTTCTGAATACTCTCTAGCATAAACATAGTAAAATAATGCTTGGATATTCTGTAACATGGAATTTTGTAGGCTCCTATTATGATAAGAGTTAAAAGATTGCCAGGAGTTATCAAACAATGTTCAGGACAAATATGAAGCAATGAGCCATAACTTCAACATGATATACTTGATTTTTACAATGCGAACTTTATTTCTTATAAGAGCATTGTGATATTGGTATTCCAAAGTTGACAGTGTATCTAAAAGTAAAACCATGCAATGTGTTATGCAAAACTCAAGTAACTGGATAAATATTGCTAAGTGCTGCTTAGAGAATGAAATGCAGAACTGCAGTACACCCACACACAAATAAAAATACTATCTTTTGGGAGTTCTTTATTGTGTTTAGTACAGAGCTATAACCACACATTTAAATACAGATTTATATCACAGCTTTATCATATGTTAGATCTCTGAATGCAGAGAAATCAGTCTCACCAGCTCAGTGCACACCAAGATACTTGAATACATTAGAATAACTTTCTTATAGCCTTTTATAGAAAAGAGATTAAAAATTCCCCAGCAAACAAAGTAAGGAACACCACATAGTGTGTGATTCCAGCCAAAAGTGGCATTTGGGTATATTTTATTAAAACAAATTTGGATAAATTCAGGACAAAATTCTCTGAATAAATTGTAATGTGCTAACTTTAGAGTGGTTTTATGGAATCTGCATATTAATAAATCTGGAAAAGTAAATTGTCTGGTTATGATTTGTATTGTGTTTCTTTTTTACACCATCAATGAAATCTTGCCAACAGTTGTTGTGGGTGAGCAGTATGAGCAAAAAATCTAAATGTCGTAATGGGAGCTGAACGAGGTTACCTGATTATCAGTGTCTGAATTGCTAGCCTGAGCCTCAGATGTGGGTGGCTTCCTAGAAAAGCAGTCAAGAATGAATGAAGAAAGAGCAATATTCTCTGTGACCTTTTGAAAGTCCCAGGAGAAATGAAAAGTATTGGATCTCTACCAGTGAAGGGTTTGAGTTGACATGACAAGTCTAGGATTAAGCAGCTCTCTGCCAATGCACTTGGTAGGTATTCAACTACATCTTCCATTAATTTTCCTCTCCTGTGTGCTTCAGTACATATGGTAAGAAAAAGCTTGGATTAGCTTTGTTCTGGTCCTTTATAAAAGCTGCTGTTTCGTTGATATTTGAGTCTTCTAGGATGGTAAAATCAATCTTGTATAATGAGGATTCTCTACAAAAGAGTTTGCAGAGAAAAGATAAACTCAGTTTTGTCTTTCCTGATGTGCATAAAACCCCATCCCCTCCTTTGCAGGAAGACTCTCGGCGGGAGGTACTGCTGTCCTGGGCAGCTTGGAGATGCGTGCAAAGGTGACATGCAATTTGGCTAGAGTAGCAGCCCAGGTCAGAGCCAAGGTTCACGGTTGTGTTGTTCCTTGTTGTGAATCCTTGCTTCCTGCATGGATGCAGCAATGAAGCTAAGCACGTGTGACTGACCCATGTGTTGGAAGCGCTTGAATGTGTTTATGTATTTGCTACAGAATTAATAGTTCCTTCTCCTTGATGAACTCAGTTTCATTTTCTTTTCCTCCATGTTTTAGTATTAGGGGTATCTTAAAAAAGCCTGAAATATTGTATTTTTTTATTTTGCTTAAAATCAGTAAAAATATATGTTGGGTGATGCAGTATTTTTCTTTTTTATTGCTTTTATTTTCCAAGAACTATTCTGGTTAATTTATTAATGTATAAGTTGTATCAAGTTACTAATATTAAAATGCAGTTTTTCCAAATCACTCTTGCATTTTCCTGAAAGGAGCAAAAGCAAGGAGACAACTTGGTATAGTAGCTAGAGCAGTAGTCATACCATTACATTTTATCAACTGTCTTTTTCTTGCTATTAAATGAAACGTAACCTTCACCTTCAAGAAAGTTTGAAATCTGTAAGGTATTAAGAGTCAACAGTTGTCATAGGGGAAGATTGTGTGTGGTTTGCCAACACAAATACTTCTTTTGGTTTCTGAGAGTTACAGAAAGTGGTGCCTGGAAAATCTATGTACAGCACAATAGCATTTTAAAATACTATATAGTGCCTTACATGTGAGTTGGGGGTGGCGAGAGAACAAATTTCTTAGCAGCTGTCAGTCAAGGTAAGATAGTAACCTGAATACCAGAGTGTCCACATTGTGATTGCTAGAGTGACAGAGGCAAAATGCGAGTTTTGCATATTTGGTGTGCAACTTGGGTTGTGGACAGACCGTTAAACCCCTTCTATTACAGTCAATCACTTATAGATTTTTTTTCTTCATGAATACTTAATACAATGTATAATTAGACATGGCAAGTGAATGTTAGCTCTAGAATTACAGTCTGGCTTTCATTTGAGTGCTCATGTTACTGGGGAAGGTTTGCCAAGAACTCTTAGTTGTAGATAGCTGATTATTCAGTCCCTCAAAGGGACCCAAGTAGTAAGAACAAGGAAATGTTACTCCTTGCCTCTTTTGCACTATTAATTAATTTTTTCATGAGACAATGAGAACTTGGTCATGATAAGCTCTTATTCGTCGTTGAGTTGTACTTTTAGATGTGGCAGGCTTTAAGTATGTGAATTTATTCTTAGACTCTTTAGAAACAGTGATGAAGAAAGAACAAGTAAAAAACCTCAAACAGGAGGCTTCCTTACAGTGAAATAGGGCTGTCCCGTGGAGATGGTGCTTGTTGCATTTTTCTTTTTTTGGAATACATAAAGAGGTCATAAATGCCAATAGAACAATACAAAAATACCCTTTTGATATAAAAATGAAATTCTCCCGACCAACACTATGTTAAAACTGCTCTAAAATATTAAGCTCTGTTTTTGTATTTCCATTTTTTAACTAGGGGTCTCATTCACTCCAATGAAGTAAGGGCCAAGGAAAGCTACATCTCTGACAATGCAATACAGGTTTAAGTTTCCTTTTGGAGAAGTTCTGTGCGTTTGTCTATCCATATGTAGCTAGGTCCATAATGCAGTAAAAAATGGTTTTATTCTACATCAATGCACAAATGTTTTTGAAAAAATGCAGTTTTAGGATGACAGATTTTTTTGGTGAACTTCGTGGATAGCATGAGCTATTTGCCTAGAGAAAATCTGGAAAAAAAAAAAAAAGCTATTTTGGTTTCTTAACAAAATGTTTTACTATATACATACTTTCAAAGGCAAACAGCAATATTTCTGATCTTATAGTGTAGTTCTTGGATTAGTGAATAATCAAGTATTAGCAATACCCTTGAAGGGATGCATAGTCTGACAAGAGTCCTTGGCTCAGACAGGAATAGAATCAGAGAAAGACATTCGTAAATTTACAGCTCCCTGAAACTAGTGCTGCACAAAGGAAAAAATGATGATTAAATTTAAGCTGAATCAGAATAGCTAGCTTCAGCTCATAGAAATATATAGCCAAGATTTCAAGAATGCCAAAATGTGTCATTAAAACATAAAAATAATATTACAACATCTCAGAGAGCTCAAAATGTCGCATTCTTCCTGCTTTCTTGGGTCAAAATACTTTCTGAAAGTAGAACTTCTTACCGTGTGGAAATGCCAAAGCTCTTTTATCTCTAAATTCAAGCTATTCTGCAGACACAGAGCAACCTGGAAATTATTTACATTTTTTTTTTTACTATGCAAAATGCTGTATCTGCAAAGTGGCTTCTCTGTGGCTGCTTCCCCTCTGAAAGCACAGCACACTTCCCCATTGCGCTGTTACTGTGACAGTTTTGTTCTAATTATACCCATGCAGATTCAGGTACCTGAATAGCCTTGTAACTACTCATTTTAATGGGAACTCTGAGCACGCTGAGAGCCATGTCACCAACAAAGTAGTCACCCCTGTTTCTAAACCTTTGCACCTGAGTTTGATGCCCTGTTTTACAGGCAAGGAGGAGCACAAGCTCAGGGTGGTGGAGGTGGCTGAATGCAGGGCTGGTATCTGCCATGGTTTGGGAGCCACAGCTGCTTGTAGTAGTAGGCTTACAGTGGCAAGCCTCAGCTGTCACTACAATTATTATTATTTTCAGCAAGCCTAATACTAGGAGAATATTTTAGGCTTGCGGAAGACTTCTACTTCTTTTTTTATTCATTGCACCTGTAAAGTCTGGTGCAGTAGGAAGCAGAGGCCTTGGAAGGGGAAAGATTGGTGCCTCAGTGAGGGAAGCAGCTCATCTGTTTGTTTTTATTTTTTTTAAAGAAGCTAAATGAAGCTACCTAAGGAACTCTAGGGAATAGATTCATTGCAAAGGGAATGAAAGGAAGAGCCCACCAGATCTTGCAATATCCTTTCCCGGAGCGGGTGCAGCTTGGTCTGCAGCAGGTCAGTGCCACATGTGCAACTCAGCTCTGTGAGGGCACCGAGACACTTTACAGAGCTGTCAGTGTGATATAAGGGTCTCATCTACTCTAAACCTGCAATATTTTCACAGCTGCCCTCATATATGGGGGTAGAGAGGAAAAAAAAAATACTTTTTACTTTGTTACTCAGTTATAGTATCTAAAACTGAAAAGTAGGATGAGTTTGATAGGTTGCCTTGTTCTTCCTTTTTCTGATATAGGGTAGCCAATCTTTTTTGAGAGATTTGTTGATCTTTTGCTGTTTAAAGATGTTGTAGCAAAATGCCTTTCCTATAAATAACAGAATCAGAGGTATTGATTCCTTCTGAGTTGCTGTATTATTGCATAATATGATATTGGCAGCTCTGATATGGTAAAATAGCATATTGTATTCTAGTTGTGTTGATGTGTTTACAGTGGTGACCTGGACTGTATGTGCTACTGCCACCCACAGGATAGATGCTACAGAGAAACGGTTCCCCAAGGAGGTCTTCGCAGGTCGTGTGGATCTGACTGAGATGAGATTTAGCCTAGAAAAGTTGCTTCTGAGTTGCAAGGAAATCTAGAAAGATTCTTAGATAGTTTGCTGAAAAGCATGAAGTCAGGGGTTTCTACATATTGAGGAGGTAGATTTTTTCAAATGGTAGTGGTATTTGTTTCCAAACAAATTTTACTAATTTATCTTTCAGTAACGCTTGAAGTTATTTTTAGCTTACAAACTGTACTATAGGGGTTTTGTCAGATAATTCTCTAAATTTGAGCACTGCTCTCATTCCCAGGGTATCCTCAATAGCTTTTTCTCCATGTAAATCGAAAAATGACTTCTCCATCTTTTCCAGAGTTCTGATGGAATTAATTCAGCACTACAGGGATTTATTAGGCCATTAATTAGCTTCTTACAAGCATCTTGGTTCACTTACATTTCTGATTATGGCACTTCCTGGTGTGCCTTTTGAATCTTTGTAGTTCTGTAATTGTTTGGTTAAATAGCTAGGGCTGAAAGCCCAATTGCCTGGTCATTACCTTCTCCTAATTATGAGAAATGAGCATGTAAGAAAGACAGGAGAAGGCTGCGAGCCGAAGAACTTTATTCCAACTATGTAAAGGGTAAATGTTCACTGTAACTGATAGAGCCTAGGGGGCTGCGGCAGTGGGCTCTTAAGAAAAATAAAAGGAGGGGAAAAAAAAATGAAAAATGAGTAAAAAGAAATATGAGCACATACCTATACAGCAATTCTTTTGTAAAGAGGTTGCAAGTCACAACCTGAGGATTAAATCCTGAAGGCTTCTACAGTGGTAGAAAGAAGGGAGAAAGCTTCAAAACTAAAAGAAATGTCAGCAGGCAAACAGCATTCTCCACTGTATAATGCCTGCATTCAAAACAAGTGCTCCTCTCCATTCACATCCACAGATGTATTCTGTCACTGCAGTGAAGGTCCTGATTGCACCATTAAAATGTCATGCAAATTTTATCTAGTCTTCTCTGTTAGTGGAAAAATGGAATAAAGTGCTAGCTACTTTTTCAATCCCACTGGGCTCCCTTTTTGTTTTTGTACTTATTTTCCTTGGATGGCTCTTTGAACAAATAAAGTTTTTGTTTACTTCAGAACTTGAACACATACTTCATAAATTATGTGTTTAGAGACAGCAGCTATCTTGGTCATTATCTGGTTAGTGTGGATAGCAAAATGAGTGACATGAATAATAGCAGTTTTAGAGCTGATAGAAATGTGGGAACAATCTGAAAAGTGCTCTATGTTTTTTATGTACTCGGTGTAATTTAAATACAGCATTTAGTGAAGAGCTTTCATGCTGTCTATTAAGAAAAATAAGTCGGTGACCCTGTGTGTGCAGGGGAAGTTGGACTTGATGACCTCCGAGGTCCCTTCCAAACTTAAGCATTCTATGATATCTGGAAAAGAATGGGTTTGTTGTGAGGCTTTTTTGTAAGTATAATTTGTTCAGGTAAGATCTTAAGATGAGAAGGATATGGTGGGGGGGGAAGTATAATCCCCTTTTTCAGTGTATCTTCATTAGTTTCCCTGTGTTTGAGAACATATGCACAAGAACCAGCTTCACCTGAAGCCGTATCATACAGATAATCAAATTACTGTATCCGTGTCAGTGCTTTAAGGGTCTGATGCCAGGACTTGAGTGATTGTGTTGCTTCTGCTAATACTGTGATGAAGACGTACATTGAGACTCCTTGTTTTATGTCACTTCTAACAAATCTTTCATATTTATGTAGGGGAGAGAATGTAATACTCTGATTAGTGGTTTAGCATTTAGCAGTGGTAATTGAACAGCTTGTATCTTTATCTCAGGGATATGGATGAGACCATTAATTAGGTCAGGTAAGTTATTTCCTTTCTGCGGGTCCAGCTATTGTGTAGTATATCAATCCAAGAATTCTTGCTTGGTTCTTAATGGTATTTTTCATGTTCTAATGGAGATGTCATGCCCTTGATATTTGTGCTTCAGTCATTGATATTTATTTTTATAGGGTATTATTGACCTGATCTAGGTTAGACTCTATATTGCTTCCAGTTATAATTTATGTAATAGCTAAGTGTCTGATTTTAATGCTACTTTTCTGTTTGGATATTGCTATATAACGGGGTTTAAATAATACTTTTTTTAAATAGATGAATACTGAGATGTCTCCATCAAACTTCTGTCAAGTTTGCTTTTAATCTGAAGTACATGTGCATCATACTACTCAAAAGCAGGCAGTGGTGTTTTGGGGGTCTTTCAAAGAATACTTGTAGCCATCCTTATGTTAAATGTCTTAAATATTTGATTAAATGGGGACTTATAACCAGAACAAGACAAATGCAGCATAAAATATCAGTAACTCAATAAGGCTATTAGGTTGTTTGAAGAAATCAATAACTCAATTTGTGCAACTGAAGGTGTTTAAAAAAAGCATCTATGCCATTGAGCACATGTAAAACTCAATAAATACATTGGAGTAAAATGAGGGTGTACATTTTCCAAATAAATCAGCTAGATCTGTCATAGATATTCATGTGTTTTCACTTGTTTATGTAAAGGCATGTGTATGCTTTCAGCAGCTTTCAGATGTAGTTCCTAAGTTTTCCTCTAGGAAAATCAATTCAGATGTCTTAATTTACATTGAGGGAGAAAAAAAAGGAACAAATTTTGCTGTCATATAGATTCAATTTTCTTTGATTCAATTCGGTTTACTCTGGATATAAACAGCAAGCCATGCCATGATAATTGCATGATATATAACATGTTAATCACTGATACGGCTTATTCACTTCATGGTTGCAGCTGGTAATATACCTATAAATATACCTATATATACACACTAGGTAAAGCATAAAAGGGAATTTTTCAGTTCTAAAGATGTGTCAAAATAAAGGGATCTGGTCTGCAAAATGCTATAGTACTTAGCAGGCTTTACCTCAGGCTGTTGATAAAAGACACCACTATTTAATTTTTTTTTAAATACATAGCAATTAAGCTGCCTTTCATCAGACCAACTGAAAGGCATATTCTTCCCCATGCTCTCCCCAGAAGGAAGGCAAAGCAAAGTTCTCCTTTAGCAGGGACATGTTCACAAAGGTAATCTGATACAAGGTTAAAATTCAAGCTTTGCACTTGGCAGGAGCAGTTTCTGAATGTGTTCGTTATTAATATTGAGAATCTAGTCTTGTGAACTTGCTGAATTAAAGAGGGAACAAAAGATGAAATGAAATCTTCTAAGGTGTTGTACCTGTCAAGTCCTCAGTTTGGAGTTCTCGGTTTATTTTGCAATGAATGGCAATGTATCACTCTTAAATGTAGATACGTAGAGTAGATATTCAGCAAATATCTAACTTCACTGTACTTAACTAGCAACTTTAATCTGTGCTTAGCGGAAAATCTGCTACTTGTTCAAACCTTGTCTGGAGCAGAGCGCTTCCTATAATAGACATGTTATTTTACATGACTGTAATGTTGAATGTATCTTTTCTACATCTACTGGATGCACATAGTGCTAAAGGGATCTATTAATAAGTGCTGTTGAACAAAAATAATGTTGCCCTAAGGAGATGTGAGGTTCAATACTGACAGCCTAACTGGCAAGATTTACATTGCAAAGCTAGGTCTGAAAGCTGTGCACATGGCATAAATCTGCCAGCATGCTGTCTGCTCTGTTTATTTTTAGGTTGATTCCAGTTAAAGGCAAGTTGCAGACAGTTGGTATAACTTTAAAGGCACATAGTGTTCTGAGCAAAATCTCGAAGTGACCAGTCCTTAACGGACTCCTTATGAAAGCAGCAGAGACTTTTCTATGCTTCCCCAGGAAACTTTTTTCTACCTTTTCAACCACCTAGCTTTCATGCATCTATAAAATATATTAGAGGATGTATCGTTGGTCCTAAAAGCCAAGAAATTGAATTTCTGACGTGCTGGAAGGGTGAAATAGTCCCAGAGCTGTTGGAAATAACCAGCTAAGAGGCATCAACATAAAGCTCTGAGGAGCCAAACTGGCAAGTTTGTGGTACAACAGGGCAGGTCCCCAACTCGGTGAGATCCTGTCTTGGCTGGGTTTTCACCTCCTGCCCTGAACTTCTTCATTTATTTATCCTACCACACAGCAAGTTAATCTACATTTGATAACAAAGTGTCCTGAAGGTACTGAGAGGTGTATTCAATCACCCTTTATCCTTATAATCTAGTTACTTTGTCAACTAGTTTTCTATCTACTTGATAGAAAATGCTATGAGTAGAAATGTTTTGGGCTGGACATGCTGAACCTGGCTCGCATTGACTTGGTCAAGTGACTGCACTTGATATGAGCCCTGTGTCAGACCTAAGTTCAAACTTCTTCCTATGTGCAAATTTAGAAATGCATTTATTTCCTCCCTGGTACCCATAATTATATTTAATTTTATTTTTCTAGCTTCAGTCAAGATTTGAAAAGAAAAAGGCTTTTTAAGAAAGGTTTTCAACTCTGCATGCATTATCATCTGTGTTTGTGTCCATTCAAGCTATACTTTTACTGTGTGTCTTGGCAGAAGAGCAGGCAATTAAAAACAATTTCTTGTTAACAGAATGTTTTCTGAGCAATTCACAATCCTGGATGATTCTCAACAGCAGGCAAATATTTAGAATTGTTAGCCAACAACTAAAAACATCAGAAATAATCATCTGGATTTACAGAATTTATAATCCATCTGTGTAACACAACATACACCAGTGTCTTCGGTCCGAAAGGATGTTAAGACAGGCTCCTTGGGAAGGGGGTGTGTTACATATTTAGGAAATGTTATCTATACTTTCTTCTGATCACTTCTGTTTAGGGGAGAAAGGCTCCAACTCTGCTAAGGAGGAGCTGCTGCAGAAGACCTCTCTGTGCCGTTCTCAGCAGTGGGCAAGAGAGAGGTGTGATAACACTTTGGTCCTCTGCATGAGAAGGTAGCTGAGCGGCTGGGAAAAACTGAAGCAAGGTGTGGATGGATGCTGGTAGATGCTCACCATCTGGAGATGAGAAACCAGCCTTAATCAGTCTGGATTCCTCAGCTGCTTTTGTGGTTCAGACAGGCCTGAATCAGAGGTGTGTGTGTGGGAGGCCTGGAAATGAACTGCAGGGTCCAGAGGGAGCTAGCCAGGAGCTGTCAGAAATTAGGGAATGCCTGCTTGGACTGTCTCCAAAGAGATTTGAGACTAAGCGGAGTAAAGCCATCTCAGCACATTGCTGGAATGAACTTGAGGTGTGGCAGTGTGCCCAGGTTAGAGATGGCATCAGGTCTCTGCTATGATCTATCTGCAATAAATTGAATGTTCGCTCTAATGCAAGAACATTATGTGCTCTTCTCCAGAGGAATTCTTGTCCTTTACCTAGAGATGGCAATTATGCAGTGGATACTCTAAATGCACTCCCTGCATGACCAGGCAAGGGTTGCCCATGTGGCAGTACAGGCCAATGTCATGACCTTTGGGAATGGTCCTATTTCTCTCTTTTCTGCAGGAGAGATGTTTCTAGATGAAAGCAGATGATTTAACCTGTCAACTGGGCATAGCTTGCTTAGTCCCTTGCAGTTGCTGAGGAGTGTAACATATGGGTGTGCTATGACACTGCCCAGGTTGTGCCTTTTGTTTTCAATACAAGTACTTTCTTGCTTAATATTCATTTAACTTGCTGTCTAGAGGAAAGCTGTCTAGAAGCTTCAGGATGAAAGGCATTAATTGGAGCTAAACGCAGAAATTTGTGGTTCTTGAGCTTACCCTCACCATGTTTTGGAAGTGCCCTTTGAACTCAACATCATGGCTTTGGGTATGTTACCTCCCAGGTGACTGGTCCTCTATAAATCGCTTACTCATAATTTCCTTGACCCAAACCTGTGTGGACAGTGCCAGGTGGGATTTGTTCTGATGGTTTAACTGACACTTGTAGCTGGGAATCTCTGTACTGCTAAGAGACTCCCGACATCAGTCTCCATTTCTTCTGTGTCATTAATCATACTGCTCTTCTATTTAATTTAATCAGTCCGCAGTGCATTTGGGAATCCTTGCCAATGTTTGCTTTCTCTCCATTTTGATTTGTGTGGTCTTCAAGACTATTCCTGACATTACTGAAAGCTCATTTTTACAGTCGGAGTTAATCGATGGGGAAATGATGAAGCTTTCTTTTTTCCCCATTACTAATGGCTATGGTAGCCACTTGTGACAGTTCCCAGTGCCTCTCTGGCAGTTTCCACCCTCAGTTTTTCCTGTGGGTGCAGATAGTTGCAGTTATGGCACGTACAGGGATACTGCTTGG
>JAVCKT010026020.1:4423-21130 GCA_032273925.1 Rhynchotus rufescens
TATTTATAATACCTGGTATCCTTTCATATGCATTCAATGTTATTAATTTAATAATTTTTTCAGGAAAGAAAAATTTACAAAAAATATGCAAAAAAAAAAGGCATAAAAATTCTATTAAAGATTGAAGATACCAGTGTAATAAGTAATAAGTAGAGAGCATATACGTCAGTGAGTTACATGCTAGACTTGTTACAGTAAGCAAGTGAACAGGAAAAAACAGTCAAGGACATAAAAAGTTTTCACAACCTTGAACACAAGCTATCATAAAGGGGCTTTGTTGAGAGACTTGTGCTGAAAAGGTGCTTTTAAAATTTGATGAAGAAAAGCTCAGCCATTCAAGGATGAAAACTTCATCACCATGCTGTGACTGCTGTGATTTTAGCAATTTAAGGGTATTCTAACTGCTATCATTCCTCTGCAATGGATGCTTTCTCACGGTCACCTTTGTAGAATAATGTTAAACCCTAGACAAACTGCCCAGATACAATTTGAAGAAATATCTTACACCTCTCCTTAACTAATATTCATCTTGTCCAAATGAGTAGAACTATTGCTGCCATATTCAAGGGGAATATTGACTTTTTTTTTTTTTAAACTATAGCTCTTCTGTTTCCTACTGCAACTTGGAGGGCAAAATTACCTTTAAGCACAGCTAGTTAAAATCTAATAAGGAGGAAACATCTTGCAGAATTGTTCCTTAAACTTGCCGGGACAGGAGAAAAGTAAGCACTAAGCCAAGAGCTTCGCAGTGTTTCTGATCCCAGGCTAGAGATATGCGTGTAGACACATTTCCCCCAGAGCAGGTCACCCCCAGGTCCCAGGAGGCTGGATGAGCTGCTGGGGCTGCTCTTCATGGGAAGCAGTGTCCTTCGCAAGCACTGCCACACCCGCCATCAGCCGCTTTAACTTGTTCCAAAGGACTCTTCCCCCATGGGATGGCACAGAAATTATTTCTTGGCCTCCCTCCTGGAAAAGGAGGAGGATTGGGAGCACGTTCCTAAAGGGTTTTCTGGGAAAGTATCAAGTGATGAATGGTTTTGCAAGCTAATCTGCTGTGGGAACAGGGCAAAGCATGCTATATAACAGGTCACTAGGTTCCTCATTTGCACCGGTTAGTTTAAGTGCCAGAACAGAGGATGGCAACCGAACAAGCAGAATCCTTGTACAAGTTGTTTTCAGAGCACGCTTTTCTAAAAGGTCTGTCAATCTCGGGGAATTCCTAAGCATCAATACTTAACATTTTTCTCCCACTTCTCTAAATCATTATTTCAATAACCTCCTCTGTAACAATTGAGCTGTTTCAAATCAATAAAAAGGTTTCTAATAAAAAGCACTCAGAAAACAAAAGCATCAATCTGTCTGGGAGAAGATTCAAAACATTTTTAATGACTCCTTGGTATTCCCCGGATTATTGATTTTCCCTACAAAAAAGGTGATTGTTTTCACAGGTTTCAAACATCCTTCAAACCTCAACACCCTAGCCATCTTTGCAGCTCCACACCTCCGTGTCCCTTGTTTCCTGCCTTCTCAAGCATCTTCAAATGAAACGCTTATAGCTCACCCTCAACCTTACAAAAATAACAACCTACACCAGAAGCTGGATGGTTGGTTAGTGGTGGGACACGGAGGTGTGTCTGTCTTACTGGGATCTGAATACCCTGCACTTTCATCTGCTGGGGAATGGGTCCTACTTACATGTCAAAAGGGCTGCTGGTTTCTTGTCAGATGACTAGCAGAAGAGTGAGGAACAAAACACAGCATAGATAACAGTGGAGAGAAGGGAGAGGGTCTACGGGTGTGCAGAATAATGCTGTGCTTCAAAGTGCTGAGGATGAGCAAAAGGCAGGAGTATCAGGTGTAGAAGGCCACGGAATTTATGTTCAGTGAACATGGCTTCAATAAGAGATAAACTTCCTTCCTTGCTGGCGAGGGTTGTCTGGAGGAATTACCCTCCAGACCAGTCTTCTAGAAATAGCTCCTCTTCTTCAGAAAATGACATAACAGAAGGGAATTCTCCCTTAGCAGAAGCGATCCAACAGCTCTTCTGGCTCATGAGACACGTGGTGGGAAATGATGACTGCGTTCAGACTTGGCTGCAGAGGCTGACTTGGGAGGTACTACGAGAAGAGTCAGCTGGGTGAGAATAACTTGATCTCTCTGCTTAGCCCCCAAGGAAGTGAGGGAGATCTCTGGCTAAAAGCCAACTCTCACCAGATCTATTAAAACCTGACAGCAGTTGCCTGGAGTGCAGCCCTCTCAGTCCAATACTGGGGGCTATTTCCTATATCAAGCTGTGACTACACCTAAGAATATTAATTGTTCCTAATGGGCAGCTCAATTCAGTGATGGGCAGGGTAATAAGCAGTGCAGCTCGTTGCTGCACCCCTCCTTTGCAAAATCAACTGTGAGCCTTACCACCCTGCGCAAACACACTCCTAATTCTGCCAGAGGTCAGTCTGACAATTTGTTAGGAGCGCACACACAGTTCTTGAAGGCCAACAGAAGTCCAGCCTACAATAGCCTACCTCTGGCTATCAGGAATATTCAGAATGGCAAGAGAAAGGACTCTAAGCTTGCAGTTTCCCAGTCCTCTTCTGCAGTTCTAGAAGAAACCAAGCTTTCCTACTAGGGTTGAATAAAGCCAGCAAAAAGCTTAGAGGAAGCTTTCTTCATTTGCTAAGATGGTCAGCAACAGTAAGACACTTAGGATGGTGATTACTTGATATTATTATTATTAATATTATTTTTGCAATTTGTGACATTCTGGAGGTCTGAAAGTTTTCTGGGAGGGAAATATTTACAAAATTTGTAAGACATAGTGCACATTAGTTGTCTTTCTAACAGAGCAATTATTTCATGGCGACTGGGTCATTTCTAACTACAAGGCAAGAAAACAAAAATATTACCTTTACTAGATGTTAATCCTTCTCCATCTGACCCCAAATTTTGGAATTCAGACAGCTTAGAGACTGTGAAAGGGCTTGATGAATTGGCAATAGTAACAGAACTCCAGAATGGAGTCTAATGGCTAAGTGGCATTTCTTTCCAGTCACCTGTTCTGCAAACATACTGCTTCGATCATGGGAATAGTACGATGGAAAAACCGTGCTTCAGAGACAGAACTACTTTCACATTAACTGCAACTCTTTCAGGCTGGGTGAAAGGCACCAGATCAGTGGGAGAAAGTGTAATTTGTAGATAAACAGTCATTTAGGAACCAATTCCCTACAATGGATAAAATGAGAGGAAATTTCTTTTTGCCACTAACAATGACAGAGGAGGATTTTACAGCACAGAAACTGCTCAGAGATGAACAGTTGCCAAGGGGAAAGAGCACGGACTGACAACCTTACCCTGAAACCCCAGGATCCTATAAGGCAGCTGACCGTTTTGATTAAAAACGTGCATCCTGAGAAGTCACAGCTGAACTCCATCAGCCCCCGCAACGTGCAGAACACAATGTCCACATACGTGCTTCTTGCAGCTGAACCAGGAAACTGCAGCAGCAAACAAGTCTGGCTGAGAACTCCGTGACCTCTGTATGCTGATTTTCCTGTGGGTTGCCTACAGGAAGTCAGCCGAGGTCCCTTTTGGGAAGTAGTACAGGAAAGGAATGCCTCAGAGCTTCAGGTGACAGAGAACTGCTTGCTCTGTAAAGCTACCGGAAACAAGATCAGCTATGCTGATCCTCCTTAGCTAAGCAATGCAACAGCAGGCACGCTAAGAAGCTGTGGGAAAGAGAACTGCTCATTCACTGCAAGAAAAAATAAGTAAAGCCACAGTGCAGAGAACTGCCAGTATGAACTCTTCCCTGTGAAATACAGCTGGCAATTCTTATTGTCCACAGTGTGTTCTCCCATAAAGGGTCATCAATTGTTTTTTTGGAAAAGGTTCTAAAAATTGCCAGATGTTTGTCCCTTATTTCCTGCAGCAAAATATTAACTGACTCATGTGGCACCAGGTGCAACAGCCTCATGAAATGAAGGGACTTTCTCCTCACAAAAAAAGCTGATAAGGCAAAACAAACAACATGACAAAACAAATAATCTTTCTAGTTGAAAGGGCAATGCCTGAAACAGAGAAAGATACTATTTTTTTTTCCCACTGGGACTCAGGCTTGTTGGTCACTTGATAAGACTTTACTGCAGTCTCTTTCTGCTTTCTAAGGCTGTTGAATACTGTCCCAGGAAACCAGAAAAAGAGGAAAGAATTTTGGCTTCTCTGTAGATATTCTGGTATTATGCAGCGACTTATCACCAGAAAAATTTTGCATGAGAAGCAAAAACTATAGGATAACTAGAAGTAAGTGGCAAACAGGAAATGGACAAAGCCTAACATAAAGCCATTACCTGCATGGGACAGATAAGAGAGGAAAAATGTCTGAAAAAGCAAACTGAAATCCACCTGGGTGACTTGCACAGAAAAAAAATCTACATAATTATATGTTATTGTGACTGTCATTATATTTTCATTACAGATAGCCAAGAAGTACTGAGCAAGAGCTAAGACCACGCCTTGACTCACCATTTAAAATCACCTACCTTGGAGAGAGACATAAATCACACGTCTCTGCGGCTCATGAGTTTTTAGAAAACTGAAGGCTTTTCTTAACAACTCATTATGTAAGAGACTGTCTAGTGCCAGCATCTCACAATGCAAGAAAAGGGAACTGATTGTGCAGGAGGGTGGAGACAAATGTACTTCCAAAGTTAAATGAGTCAGGTTGGAAAAACTAACTCAACACAACCTAAAGAGAGAAAGAACGAGAAAAACAGCTAAAATACGTTACATAAAGAAGGCTTCTTTCTGAGAGCACAACGAGCAGTGCCCACCAGAGCTTGCTGCTGAATGACACATAGGGAATGTTCTTCACTGCTTTCTGATCCACTTTGCCCAAGACCTTTGTCTGTTTGCTGAGCAGTTTGCTCAGAGAATCCAGGGCTGTCAGAGGGCAGGGACTCTTGTTTGCCTGTAATCCCTTCTGTGAAGGGCAAGGCTCCTAAGTGATAAGGCGAACTATTACTTCGGAGAGGGACTGAATGTACTGCCTTGAAAGACTTCAAAACAAACCTAAATAAAAATTGTCAGCTAAGCAAACCTCTTCCCTCCCACCCCTAGCTCGAGTTGTTCTGGCAACAACAGAACCCAAGTTCTTATCAGGTGCCAGAGAGTAATGGTAAGTTTGGGCTTGTTTTGGTTTTAAACTGCAGTTGGTAAAAGGAATGCCAACAAACAGAGAAAGTGTTTATAGTAAGCGTGGACTTCTCAGTGTACAAATATACATGTTTTTATAGCTTAGCAATCAACAGCTAGAATATGCAAACATTGTCCTTAAGAACAGGGTGCAGCAGGGTATACAAACCAACCCCTTCATTTAGGGAGGCCATTGCAGCATGTGACCCCTCCACTGGCAGGAGGTAGGTCAGATATAAGGATCTTTGTGAACAAAAGGTTGACATAAACAAACCTTCCCTTTGAAAACAGGCACACGCGAGGAGCCGCCATGGGGTAGCTGCACTGGCTAATCTCATTGCAGCTGCAACTGTGGCCACAACAGGAATTTATGATCCTTGGCACAAAATGAGATGGATAGAAAGCGCTGGAGAAGTCTGCGAACTCAGGCAACACTTGCCCTGGTTGCTCTAACACTTCAGCTCTCAGGAACTGCAGAGTGTCTTTCAAAAAGTTTGGCAGCTGAGCACTAGCTGCTAATTCCCCAGCACCTGATCATTCTTAACAAGGAAGGTGTCTGCTAACAAGCCTTACATCAATAGTTCTACCGAGGAAACATGCACAGAGCCTAAAAACAGAGCCAACAACAGCATGTCCTCCCACAGGAGCATCTTTCTTGAGAACAGTACCAGGACTGCAGAGATGAAGCGTCGGTAAGCATGAGGAGCGAGATAAACAGCAAAGCCTATTTCAATGCCCTTTCCTAGGGCAAAAGAGACAGGATGGTGACAAGAGAAGTCTGCAAGCAGCTGGCACCTCAGAGCAGTGTGCGCAGCACCAGGGAAGGAGGTTCTCCCGGCTATGACACTTTCCTTCCGTACACGCTGGCTACAAGAAGCATTTTCCTGCCCACTTGAAGGATTCCCATTTTCTTACTTGTTATAGTCAGATTATATGAAGCCTAAGAGCATTGCTTAACAGAGGCCTTCCTGCTTTTGTAGCCATTCAGAAGCCAGAAGCTCAGTATATCCTTTGCTTAAAAAAACCTATAGATTATAGGAGTCTCTGATTCTAGGCAAAGTCCAAATCCAAGCAGTTTGCTTACTGAATACAAGCTTTCATCCATCTTCCAGAGGAATGAAATACAGGTATGTTTTTCTGCTACTGCACCCTAAGCAGTTTGCCCTTGGTCTAATAATGAGGTAATTCTCGAGAGAACACACACATTATGTACTGGCAGAGGTTACGGGTATATACAATTACTCCACCTATATTGGTCAGAAAAAAACATATCAACTTTACATTATCACTTTCTTAAAATCAACGGAAGGAGTAAGGAAAGGACAAGAGGCGATGTAGATTTTATGCTCTGCAATATGTTTCAAATACAACTGGTATTTCACATACTTTAAGAGCAGCACTTTCAAAAGATATCTGCAAGGAGGATTACTGTAACTGTTAAGGAGGCACAATATCCATCTTTCAATATTAAAAAAATATTAAGCCTTTCTGTACAACAGAGTCCTGATTTTACCTGGCACTTAATATATAAATCTTTCTATTAACCTTTACCATATGAAGACACTTCCTCAGAGTTATTTTAAATAATATGAAAAATTACTGGACAACCAGAAATATCCTATTTTCTCTCTGAAAATCTTTTTTTTTCTGATGTCAAAGGAAAACAATTGACAATGACTGATTTGTCATAAAGATTATAGTCTAGGGATCTGGCGGGCTTCTGGAGGCATAGTTCACATGCTTACTTTTTCACAATGACACTTGTGAGCCTGTTAATGTGGAGTTCTGCACCTATCAGTAACCAGATCGAATGTGTAGCTCTAAAGAGCTTTGCTAATCCACCCATATCATGGTATCTTAGCATGGAAAGGGAGTAAACCACAAACATTGTCATGAAGCAGCAAAGGACTAGCATTGCCAAGAACAACCTTTATTCTTTTCTAATAAGATCATATGATAGCAGAGCAGATACAGTCATTTCACTAAAACATATATGGTAATTACATATAATTACACAGCGATAACATTTAAGAACTTCTAGTACCCTGTGTCAGAAAAAAATCCCAACAATAATAGCAGTGTATTTGCAAAGCACATTATATTCTACATCAGATGCCAGAGCCCTTCTGCTCAAAAAGGTGAAAACTCAAGTGGCCTCACACTGAAAATGGCAGATCATACCTCGCCATGAGAGAGCTGCCCAGAGAGGTTGTGGAGTCTCCTTCTTTGGAGATCTTTAAAACCCGCTTGGATGCAGCCCTGTGCCACGTGCTCTAGGTGACCCTGCGTGTGCAGGGGGGTTGGACTTGATGACCTCTGAGGTCCCTTCCAACCTTGGGCATTCTATGATTCTATGATTCTATGAGCTTCCACAGTAGTGACACACAACTGTCAAAAGGATGCTGATGAACACTCCAAATACACCACAGGGCTAACTAACGCCTAACTAAGAATCAGGGTTTCTGATCGTTTCACACGCGGGCCTGTGCTGAGTTCATATGGGCTCCTACAAAGATGCCTAACTTGGTGCTTAATGGCCTGTAGCCAGTAGCAGTCCAACTGCCCATACTTTAACAGGACTCTTCTGAGAAACTACACACTGACAGAAAACTATGAACATCTACAAGAAATAATAGCTTCCTTGGGGGAATGTTCTCATAAAATAACAGTGACTGTTTCCTATATCTTAGAAAGATCAACAAGTGAAACTCTCTCAAAAGAATCGTATATTTGAAACACCTCATTAGGTACGTTTGTCACACATGCCATGCCAGACCTGCAAGTCAGCAGCTTCGTTTCACTTCTCAAGCACTTGGTTTTCCTTTACACCTTGCAGCACACAGCAGAGCACAGGGACACTGTCCCTGCCAGCTCCAGCATACCAGCGCAAGAGGTCAGAATTTCCAGGCCAGTCACACCTGCTTGGCCCTGTCTAGCCAGTGGAAATGTACTGCCTCCTCACTCCTGCCAGCTGACCTGTTTTGTAATTGCTTCCTAACTCAGCTCATTTAAAAGGAGCTGAATTAATAAAAACATGTCTAAACTAACCTGATGCTTCTGACTGCAGGAGTTGGGGGCAGGATGGGGAATGGTAAAGTGCACAACTGACACAGCTAGAAGTTGATGTGTGACTGCAAGGGCTGGAAACCAAATTTAACAGCTATATTTCACCATCATTATTATGACTCAAAATCTGCTAACATGTCTTGTAAACTGAGTAGTGTCTGTCTGTGTTGGTGCTGAGAATAGCACCCCATCTCCCACTTACACAGTGAAGTCACTCAGTCATGTGTCTGGCAGTATTGGCTCAATTTGTGTTCTGCACTGTTATGCACAGACATTGCCATGTGGTGCTTCATGACATGTAAATAACATTATTTCCTCACATGAGGCCAACTCCATCTTTCAGCAACCTACAGTAATTTCCTGTAGTAATCTTAATCTTTCATGTTCTGCATGAGCAACAAGAAGAGACTGAGAGAATTCACTTCACTGCCATAAAAACAATGGAATTCAAGCAACCAAACTGCACATCGCTCATCTAAGATCTTTTCACCTCACTGACAAAGTACTATCAACTGAAACTACAGATATTCATGCACTCCTTTCTTTTTCTGACTCGTCTGAACAAGAGTAGTAGTCTCATTTATACTGCCAGAAAGCGAAAAAATCCTGCAAGGCTGCTTCTGTTCTTGTTTTGAGAATGCGAATGAAGTTCACTGTTAGGACTTCAACCAGGCAAATCAAATATGCCTAAATATTCAAGGAAGACACCTACATTTTGGTCACATCTTTCATGCATACAGTGTCATTTCTAGTAGCTGACATTAGGTCGCTTTCACATGCAAGGCACTTGAGAGGCAAACTAAAGCACACGTCTGGTTTTGCTGGGCATATGCTGGAACATATGGCTTCAACAGGGTGGCACCTGTTATTTTGCATTGCACAACAGCATGCTGTCTTTATAAGAACTGATGGAAGAAAAGTATCCAAAGTGCTCAGAGCACTGCAACCCATGGAGGAAGTAAAAACAGTAAACTAGGAAGCAAATAGAAAAATGAAGCACTAACCTGGAGAAAAACGCAGCACTGTTAACGAAGGAGATTTCATCTGTTATCTCCATGTCCTCCAAACATGAGCTACTGCCTCCTAATCGTAGGCTGAACTGAGGCATTCCAGCGGACAGATCTGGTTGTGGCACTGGGCATGTCTGGATAGATCCTTTCCTTGGGGACTTGGTCTTCTACAGAAGCAAAAGAAATAAAAATGAAACATGAAATGAAAAAAAAGGTAGAGCAACCTTGCTAGATCATCTGCAGCAGAAAGATACACCTACTGGTATGCAGACTGATACTGGCTGATACCAGTATCTGATATCTTTAGCCTGATACTGGCTAAAGAAATGCATAATAAAAGAAATAATACTGCTGTAATGCTTTTTGTCTCCTGTAGTTCTCCAGAGAAGATTTTGCAGTGGATTTGTGCATGTATGCATAAATATCATGCAACCATGTTTGAGAGAACAAAAGAGCAACAGTGTATGTAGTATGATCAAGACAGTACTAGGAAGACAATCATATTGCACTGCTATGGTGTAAAAGAGTAAAAACAAGGGATGCTTTGTAAAACATTTTGTAATTTTCTCCAACCATCTCTTTTTAGGATCAGCTTGAGTTGCAACATTCCCCCTGGGAGAGGTTGGGGATAATCTCTGAAATCCCTGACGAAGGCTACTACAAGGGCACAACAAACACAGAAGTACTCTGCATTACCAAAAAAAAGGAACTTGGTTACATGTCGTAACATATTATCACAGGTTTTAACTTGTCACATGCTAACAAGTTTGCAGGAGGTCTGAAGCTGTCCTTGTTGCACACCTCCTTCTGCATTGGTGTCCATAGCAGACAAATGACATAATGACAAAGATTGAGTAAGTTTTACTAAGTCCACTCACTATTGCCCAGTTAAGAACTACCTCTCTATAATGCCACTGTTTTCAGTTTTCCCTACTCTAGAAACTGTTACTAAAGGAAAGCCATTACCTATTTGTGTCTCCATCTTCCATAACATGTGTTTTGCTCAAAACGACATCTGGAAGCAATATTGTGCTGCTTTTTCTTTTTGCTCACAGCATTTCACATTTTGTTTATGATGCTTTTCATCTTTTCCCTTCAGATTTAACATCATGTCACAATGCAAAATCAATCTGTGTTGCTTCTCTTCTACATTCCAAGCAGTCCAACTGAAAGGTGTGAGAAGCTGGATACTGAGCTTTACAGTGAAACAGAGAAGTCTCACATTAAACTGGTTTGCAGAAGAGAGATCTATAAATCTTTGTAAACAAATAAAGACGGCAGTGATAAATCCAAGGACAAGTCTAAAGAACATGGTTTTGTTTGAGTGAAAAGCTCATCATCTAATATTAGTCTCCTTTTTCTCTCATGAAGCTCAAGCTCAGACTACAGTTGACAAAGACCAGAATCAGCTTGAGCCATGTGTTTTATGGGCTCTTATGTTATAGTTTCAGACTGCAGCCTCTGAAAGGATGGGCTAACGTGTAGCCAGGGGTTATGCTAAGGAATGTGATGCTTCCAAAGCTCTACTACTTCATAATTTCAAATACATCTTCATTTCAGATTTATCTTAATCGTACTGAGGAAGGAGGGGACCTAGCAATGAGCAATCAGAGCATCAAGAAGCAAAGGACTACAAGAGATTATTACACCACCCATTCCACGTTGTACTTCCAAGATGCACTGTTCAGAACATTCACATGCAAGGAATTGTGTTTGCAGACTTAGCAGGGACTAGTCATTATTATGACCAGTATAAATATTTATGATGGTGGATGATAAAGAAAGTGCAATAAAACCTCTGCCCTAGAGGCACAAATTGACCAGTCAGGGTGGCATCATCCCACACAAGCCACAGTGAATATTTTTCACAACTGACTAAATGAATCATATAGTTGTTTCATCTCCCTGTAAATTGTCAGGAGTTACTAGGTTCAAAGATCAAAGATAAATACACCATAAGCCCTAAAGATCTGATTTGGTATGGTAACTCTCATCTTCCTCTGCCACTGATCATTCACTCCAACCACTCGACACCAAGTTTAGTAAGGGGAGCCAGGGGCAAGGGCATTGTCAGTGTGAAGATGCAGATTCTCAACTTCTCCAAGTACCTCATCTCAAGAAAGAAAAGCTTCCTCTACCTGTAGCTATACATGAACATTAAATAGGGATTATATAACCCTATAAACCCTATATATTAAAAACCCTATAAACCCTATATATTAAATAGCATTATAAGTAATTCAAGTAAATAGATATGAATAATTTGAGTAAAAATTTAAATAAATAATCAAGAAATCCTAACAGATAAATCTCATTTAAAAAAAGATTTGTTTCTAAGCAAATGGTACTTGACAAAAAGGGTGAGGGATAGGCCACATTAAGAACAACCTACAATACTATTTTTAAAAACCTTTTGGATTTGGTAAGTCTTTCTCAAATTAAAAACACCACATCATCCAAAATGAGATGAAGATCAGTAACTCAGTAATTTCTACCAGGTTTAGCAGAGAGTCAGCACAGATAACAAAAGCAATAATGCATACTTGCAAGACAGAGTCATTAATTCTCTTCTATATCCAAACCCAAAATTTAAACCCTTCCCTGTTTACCTGTCACACTGAAATCATAAAGTCACACTGAACTCACTGGTGATACGACACGCTCAGAGCGATCTCTGACTGGGGTCTGTTTGCAGAAAGAAACCCAGAACAGGTGACATCCTAAGTTAGGAGGTTCATGTGCAGAGGGAAAATGAGCTCTATAGCTCTCACAAGGCACAGGTCTATGGGAGGGGAAAGAAAAGCAGCCCGCAGCAGAGTATGAAGCCAATCCACTCCAAACAGAAATGCAGGGCCTAAATCTGCAATTTGGAATTTACTCCGATCAAACAGGAATCTTAGAGAAAGATATGCTGAGGACATTAAAAAAGCTCAAAAGCAAAGCAAGCAGGAATGCTTCAGTTTTAATTCTTTTCATTTGATGCTTTAGCATACTAACTGGTGGCAGTGTCATTCTTCTTCCCAAGTATGAGATTGGCGCCACATTCCTCTGCAAAGTCACTCACAGATTCATCTTTGAATTCCCTTGCCTCACAACTGCTGTGTCTGCACGCCTAGGCAAAGCACTAACACAACAGGATGTCTGTGTTTTCTCTTAGCTTCGGAATTCAGCGTATGCACTGTGAACACCACCATCAAGTACAAAACAGGGGTGAGCTGGTCCCAGAGCTAAAAGCAGTTACTGAAGTGTAAACATGTTTTTGCTTTCCTCTCCCCTGCACTGCTGTTTTACATACAGACACGGGAAAAATGGATATACTGTTGCTTTGAATCTTTGTTATGCTTTTGCTTCATACTGCTTCATACTCTCAGCATAAGAATTTTTATGTAGCATCAAGCACAGTAGCGATGAAGATGAAATACCAGCCATTCTGCTATCCCAAATGATCTAATCAAGCTTTGCTGTTCCGTTCCAACACTGCTCTCACATATCAAATATCTTGCACCACCGCGAATTCTGCCATCAGCTCAAAGGCATCTGGTTGCTCTTACCTGAACCTTCTTTGCAGCAGCAAAGCCTATGTCAACTTGAGAGTAAGATAATTCAAACCTCAGCTATGACCCTGAATGTAGACTCAGAGCAACTCACCTCCAATACACAGCAAGGGTGATACAAATATCTAAAACCAACTCTTAACATGGACAAGTGTCTAAAGAGACAGATGTTCCAGTGGCTGCAACTTCTGCCTGTCATTTACTTGGTTTCTTTGAACTCTCCTCATTTTGAAAGAAAAACAATGGAACCAGGAATAAGAACATTCTATAAAAACAGCAAGGATAAGGATCAATAATAAGAAGCATAAACATGCCCTGGTGACTGCATGCAGGAGAGAGATATAGGAATGAACTTACTATGCTGCCTACAACTGGAGATATCTGCTTTCGGTTTTCTAAAGGACAGACTGTCTGTTCATATCTGCAGCTGACCAATTGTAAAAATTGTGACAGTGAAATTATAGTAAGTTACTGCAGTTGCAAAAGTTTTCACTTGAAACTTCAATATATCCTTAAAATAAAAATGCTCTCTCTAGTAAAGGAATCTTAAAGTAAATGCTCTGCAAAGACCAGTTGTAGTGTTAAAAGAGCAAACAGCAACGAGATTATCGAGAGCCAGGGAACAGCGGTAAGTGAGCACAGTGTCTACTACATTCCTCGATCCTTCCTGTTGCTTAAATATTTTAGGAGTAAACACATTTGTGTTTGCCAAAGGATTTCTGCATTAGAAAGTGTGAAGCTATGCCAAAAATCAGATCTGCTCCCCTGAAGACCATGTAAGTAGGTTGGAAAGACTCAAACAAACTTTTGAGAAACCTGTCTTTCTCCATGTATGGTATTCCTCCTCCTCACAGCATGACAAAGTATTACAGAGTAATGAAAGAATTTGCTGCCTAAGAGGCACCACTGGCACTAGGGTGTACTGCACAATAAACCGTCAAGTGTCGACAGATCCTTCAGAGAAAATAAATTAGTTTTACATATATATTTCTACTACCCCATAATCCTGTATGGTTAACTAAAAAAGGAATCTGAAGAAGTGAAACAATGACCAAAAGGGTTCACTTCAAGCACTTCTGTATCCCGGCAATAAGGAATGCTGTTTGCAAACTGTACCAAACAGTCTTGGAAATGTTAGAGAGGGAAGCAGTACTTCCAAGCACACCACTAAAATGGTATTGTATCTACCTGAGCTCAACTAGTGCATTTTCCTATAAGCTTCTAATCAACAGCAGACAATTAAAACGTGACACGAAATGTATGCATTTCAAGGAAAGAATTTCAAAATATTTTCCTCCTGTTGCCAGAGAAGCAAGTTATACAATGCTCTACACAAGATGGTAAAAACGAATGAATCAAGATTCCACCAGAAACGTCACTAGACCATGCAACAGTTGTAGGCTTTCTCTTCCTGGAACATTTACCTCTGAACTAGATAAAGAATAGGGAAATATTTTCTGTACTGTAATATGATCTTCAAGGTGATTTCATAGGTCTTTTCCATCTCCTATTTTCGTGACACTGTCTTAACTACAGGTATATCTCTAATTTCAATTTCTAGTCATTGCAGACAAATGACTCGACAGAGAAGTGAGTCACGTAGGTGTGTTAGATCAGATTCTTCTTTCACTGTTTCTAGAAGAAGTCAGAAATCAGCACTGCTGCAGACAGCACAGATAAGGCATATCACAGGCTGAGCTCTATTAAGATGAGCATGTAATAGTCAGCGATTGCAGGAATCAAGAAGTACAATACTTGTTTTAATAAAGCTGCATGGAGATGAAAATGAGAACAAGTGCATGAACCTAAAAGCAGATAACCCTTTGATTAAACAATTTGTCACAGATCCTGTAAGGGCACATGCAGACAGATGCATTTCACATAATGCATATAAAATGCATTTGTTTATGCAGAAGAAATGCTTCTAAGGGAACAGAAGAGATGCATGCTGAAAATACGGCAAGAAGCTCTACCCAAAAAATCTATTAAACATTAACCTGTGCAACTCTCCTCAATACTGACTCTGGCAAAACACCGTATTTGTACTAGACAGTGTACACAAACATACCAATACAGTAAACATATCAATAAAGTAATACAGTTCTCCAAAAAGATCTGTTACAGTTTATTCCAATACTTAAAAATTCCCCATTCTCTCCTTATCAGTCAAACCCATGGTGGCTTTTACAAGGCAAACATTAACCTGTATTATAACGACTCCACCTATGAGCTGGCTGATGTTTTAACTATAAAACATTTATTTTATATTTAATAAGGGAAGGGAGGTACTTTTCATTGCTAATACAAAAGACAAAAGGTGAGGGATAAAAGCTGCCAGGAAAAAAAAAAAAAAGAAGCCTAAAAACGCATTTTCAAGTTGTATATGTTCATACGAACATATACGTATATGTTCACAAACCACCGCGAGCTTGTAACAAAGGAAGCAAAACCAGAACTCCCTGCATGACTCAAGTGGAGAATCTGCTGTTAGCTATGTTACATTCTTACATATCAGCTTCTAAGTGACTGCTCATTAGTTGGATGTTACCCTTTAAATCCCAGAAGGAAGAAAGAACATGTGCTCATTTCTGATATTACAACACTTTCAAGTGACAGAGTATATTTCAGAGGGTCAGAATATGTATTTTGGAGCTTATTTTGTCTTTTAAACCTCCTGTAAACATGCAGTTCAAAAATAATAACTCTTTTAAGATATATTTGAGTATGGCTACATCCGTTCTTTACTATTAGAGGTTAAATATCTGTACATCTTTAGAAAGACCTGACCTTTTAGAACACTCTCTGCTATTGGGATTCAAATAATAAACATAAGTCATAACATTCAAATGTGTGTATATGAAGTTAATCACCTGCAAGCCACATGGTGTACTAAAAACATCAAACTCCAGTCACATTAACTTATACTTGCAAAGACCCAAAGAGCAGATGTCCATATTTCTGTTGATAAAAATATGCAAGTAAATTGATATTTGTGCTTTTATTCCAGAAAGGCAATTCGACTTGGGAAAATTGACTTCTCCCATCTGTCAATTCTGAATGAAGCAACAGAGTCTTTCCAACAAGTCCTCCAGTTTGGACAGGTTTTGACCACAGCATCAAGCCCCACCATGTCATCCTTATTACTAAAGAAAGTTTTCTGTTACCAAGATTTTTTGCACCTAATAGTCAGATTCTGTACAACACCCTGTCAAAACCAAGCTTTTGGACTCTAACCTCTTCTATGCTGGAAGGCAAAAGAACAGGGGAAAAGCTAGAGAGTATCCGTGTAACTATTTATCTCTGATAAGCAATGTTTGCTGACAAATGGCCCTGGTAGAAATCTATCAGCAAAAAGCAAAACTTTAGTCAACTTCCATATCTGCTACTAAATTTAGATGCTTTCCAGTCTTCCTAAGCTTATCATTCAGTAGTAACTCCCATTGGCCCATTCTGAATAATAGACTGTTAGTTTCTGTGAGATGCATTACTACCATTATCAAAATGCCAAATACTTTATATTGCTCTAACAGCTCAAGAAGTCCATTAGCTCTGTCAGGCATACCTGAAAACATTTTTTAGCTTCGGGTTTATCCAGCAGTTCCTCCTGAGATGTGAGTAAGACTTTTCAGTTATACTGCTATGAATGTTAACTGTCAAAGATCAATGTAGAAGAGAGATGACTTGTTAGCAACCCCAAAGCTAAGAAAATGCAAGTTAACCCAACCTAGTACTCTTGTAACAAAAATATATAAATTACACTGACCTAAGCAATAGGTCCTTTTCCTCCATAAGGATAACTTATTAGCAAAGCATTATTCCCCTCTGGCAGTTCCTTTACAAATCATACAAAATGCAAGTTTTAAATGCATGAGACTCCACCTCAA
>JAVCKT010026025.1:0-37216 GCA_032273925.1 Rhynchotus rufescens
TTAAGAGAGAGTTTGAATCGCCAGTGCTTGAGCTGGACAAGCTAGATTTGTCTTATGTATAAGCAGGGGCTTATAGCCTTGATGTGATCCTTAGGACACAAATTCACCAATGTCTATCTAGGTCTGTAACCCAGATTTTATTTTACACTTTCATTCTTCACTCACAGGCTTTGAAAAGTAGGTTTTTTTGGCTTGCCTTCTGCCTTCTCATCCGTTCAGGAAAACAGCACACTGTGAACTGAACTCAATGCCAGCTTCACACAGAAGGCTAGCACATGATCTATGGACTATTTGAAGCAGAAACTAAGATGATACACAGTCCTTGCCCTAATCTTCCAATACATACATCATCTACTTCTTGTGACTACACCTGAATGATGAGTAAGAAATATTCAATGTAAATTGAATTTAGGAATGTAAAAGCAGCCACAGCAAGTCCTTCCAGCCCAAAATCCCATCTCTGACAAGGCTCATGCTTAGCGAAGAGAACAAGAACAAAATATATAGTGATACTTTCCCAAAAGTACCATCTCAGCCAAAAGTTATCCACAGCTTCTTCAAGCAATGACGAATCTTGTTTTTTAGGTCTCATATTTTTCTTTCAATAATTTGTCTTACCACTTCTAGAACCCATGTAAACTTTTCAGGTATAGAACTGCACATCCCTCAGGCAGGCTTAATTTTGCCACACATCATCAGAATGTCTAGTCTAAGCTGTTTTTTCTCTGCCAGCTGAGTGAAGCAGCCTATTCGGAGGAAAATTCCACTCATCCTAAGAAAGGTATCACAGATGGATCACAGATGTGGAATAAATTGCCTTCTGGAGGTGCCACTTTCTTCCTCCACTAACATAGGAGGGAACCTGATGTATATTCATTTGATGCCTAACTTCTGACAACCATAGCTAAGTGACACTGGTTCCTTACCACCGGCTTGCAAAGATATTGCTGTCATAAACACCTATTACAAGAATCCCAGAAAAAAAAAAAAGAATTAAAAGGGACCTTAAGACCTTAAGAGCAGTCTTTTTAACAATGCAGAGATTCCCAAGTTTCTGCTATGAGTAATCCCATTGTGCTTTAGGATGGAGCTGGTTACTGGAATGACCTACAAAGAGTATGTAGGTTCTTAGTAAAGTTCAGGCCTGTTGCAAAGGAAACTGAAACGAGTACAATATTTGACAGCATACTTGACATTTCCAAGAGAATGCCCTATATAATAATAATAATATGATTCAGAAAGGCTAAAACGGATTCTGCAGTGAGCTGTTAAACTAGAACCTGAACAGAATTTATAAAGGGGAAGCTCGTTAGACAAATCTTCAAGAAATACAGTCTGGGAAGAATATTTTAAAGTCACAATTAGCCATTAACTTTATAAAACAAGTACTTTGCTGATGAAATTTTATTGCTCTTATTGCTTTCTGCTTTAAAGAATAGAACATCAGAAGCAAGTTTTAAGATTTCAGGTTTACCAGAGATGGGGGAAGGGTGCATATAGTAGTAGAAGCCCTTGGAAAAATTTAGAGCCACTTTGGAGAGTCTCTAACGTGCATGCTCTTTCCCAGGTCTTAGGTTGGCTGCCTGCACTGAAGAGATGTACAGAGACCTCAGATTAATTTTCATCAGACTTTATTTTAGGAAATAGAGCTCCACCTTCTCCATCTCCTCAACGCAAGCAGTCCCCACTGACTACCGGAGCTGGCTGCTTGTGGTTTCTGCAGAGAGCAGGATAAGACAGAAGACTTTGCTTATTCTCAGTTTTTCTGCAGAACCAGCGATCACCAGCCTTTAAGCAAATGAGCCAATGTCATTAACATTTGTTCTCCGAGCTGATTCACCGTGGCATTTTCATCCCAGGGTAACTTTATCGTGCATCAGCAGAAAACTGGAATGACACAGGAGATATTCCAGCCCTGGCTATTTAGGGCTCCGCAGATATAAGCAGATATAAGCCGTGTGCGTTACAGTAGGTCTACTTATATAAGCGGGGTGCCTTGTGATTTACAGCTCCTGCCAGCGATCAGAAAGGCCAGCTGGCCAGCTGCTTTCGGGTCCTGTTACACTACTGCTGGCTCCAGCATGAAACTGCCCCCTCCGCTCTGGAAGCCCATTTGGAGCCGCTTCCGCGTCCCGCGCACCGCGTGTTCGCTGCCGGCAGCCACCGCCTCGGCCACCAAAGGCAGCGAGTGCCAGCCCCGGTCTCGTGGCCTGCTCATTCACTGCCACCACGGAGCTGTCCCCTGTCTGCTGTCAAAGGGGACACGTGCTCTGGGGGCTGATACTTCTCTGCTCAGGCTTTCAGGGGACTGGGAGCAACTCTAAGCTTAAAGATGTCATCCTGCTTCCATCGCTCTCCAGAGCCCAGCCCTGACTGCTCGTTAGTCTCTGATTAGGTAGCCGGCCAACTAGCCTCAGGTTTAGATGAACAGCAAACAATTTGGGGCCTGTTGTCACCTTTCCCCCGCTCGGGAGCTGGGCAGGTTAGCATCCAGGGGACACTTCCAACAACCACATTTTGCTTCATAACTTTTAAGTAATAAATAAAATGGATTCTGAAAGTTCTCCCAACCTGTTCCTGGCTCTTTGTGGAGCTCTTTGTATCCTCGCTTTGATATACTAATCCACAGCGTCCCAACCAAGACATATTTCTATTATATTCGGCTTACTTCACCGTGAAATGACTGAATTCAGCAAGTGAGTCTGAGATACACGCTGAAGGCAATGTAAAACTGCACCCTTTTCAAGGGTGGAAAAAGCAATGCAGTTCATAAACAGAGTAGAAACTGTATTTGGAGCAATTTCTAATGAAATCCCAGGGACAGCAAAGTTTGAACCAGGCACTATACCCCTGATATCAGCATCAGCTTTCAATCACAACTGATCACGGGTCATATATTTCACCGAGTCTCCGAAGAAATGTTAAATCAATAAAATACCTAAAGGTTGCTGGCAAATCAGACAGTGTTCTATAAAAAGCCAGCCATTATTGCTGAGGGGCAACTGAAGAGCTGAAGAAATATTTGCAAGGAAAAGGCCATCCATCCCACTGGAACCCATTCATACTCTGTCGCCTGGCACCTTCCAGCTGCCGCAGCTGTCGAACCTGCCTGTTCCCTCCGCTCCGGCAGCTTTCCTGGATGCACTAGGATATCTCACAGCCTGTCGGCTTGACTTCCAGAGCGCCTTCTGCTCACTGAGGGTGTTTTTAGCATCATGATGAAAAATTAAGCTTGCTTTGGCAACATATTCACCAACTAATGTTTGCGGTACATCAATATCCTGGTTGCACGTTCTATATTCAGCCTCTGAAGAGCCACAGAAGTGTCTGTACCCAGAGCAAGGCGCTCTTACAGACAGCACCATAGGTCTTTGTTTTAGCTCTTTATGGACATAGCACAGGGATGCAAGCTTCTCACTGAGGGAAAATAAAATACTCGGTGAAAGTCAACTTTGATATTTTACCGTGAATCTAGAAATTTAGCTTGTTGGCGGCATAAAAGAAGATGTTTGCTTCTTCTTTCCTCCACATGCTGACATCTCTCTTAACTAGACACATTAACAGGAGAGGAGTCCTCAGAAAAATCAGACTACAGTGCGCTCCTGCCTCAGTTTTCACAGATGTAAAAACATATGAAGGTGTTCACTTCCCAAACTCGTGCAAAACACTGAACTTTGGGGGCTGACAATGTTAAAGAAGGCAAAGCAGACTGAAAACATTCCAGTGTTGGTGGGGAAGCTGAGCACTATTGCAATAGAAACAATTCAAACCTGTGGCAAAGGCTGGGATTAGAATGCATATCTCCTGGTGTTAACACTAAATAAAGCACTCGCTTTTCAGTCACAGTAGCATACAATTCTATAGCAGTTTCAAAAAACAATAATTAGTTCCAGAGGAAGTGTATATTATGCATATTATGTCTTCCCAGCACAGTTTTCCATCCTGCTTTCCAGTTGCTAAAAATACACATTGTTCACGGTGCTTTCAATATCCATTTAACTCTTTTGCAAACAGGGTGTCTTTGGCACACAGGGGGAGGGCTCAGCAAGTCCTGTGTCTGGCCCCACAACATCACAGCCCATAGAAGATGTATCTTCCCACTGCTGCCACCAACATAGACACAGAAAACAGGGCCTTATTCCCCTCACTGTCCCTCTCCTCAAGCTCCCTGGTTTGAAAAGGACAATTTCACCTACATTTCATTAGTCACTTCAAACAACAAGCCAGTTGCAGGGAGATCCAGGCAACTGGGGGGCTTTACACTTGTCCCGCTTTAAAATGTACCCATTACAAAATGTTACAATGTACAAGTTTTATCTTGAATCTTTATTTCTCTTTCCATAAACAGTTCCATGGTGGATTTTGACTTAGGATTTCTTTGGTTTTGGTATGTTACTAAGTGTTGGAATGACTTCTAATAAGCACATGTGGAGAAACATAGGCACTTAGCAATGCCAAAGACACCGCTTCTGAGCAGATGACTTCGTGGGCTGCCAAATGATCGCCAGCCAAATGTACATCAACATTATTTCCATTAGTTTATAGGAATGCAGTCCAGAAAGATGCTCAGGTTTCAAAATGGTTACCACCATATGTACTTCAACATTGTTCTTGCTCACAGATGTTTATTAAAAGCTTACTTTTGCCTACCCAGTTCTCTGGAACTCTGCTTATAATGCTTATTTTTTTTCTTTCCCTTGATACACCCACTGACTCTCACAATTTACGCATTTCAAGTCTCATTCATGTCTGCATACCTCTACTTGGTTAGATTTGAGATACTGAGAAATAAGAGACTTTGTCAGACGTCATACCACCATCTTTCCTTGTAAAGACATCAGACATGTTTCCATTTTGTTTTCCAGGGATTTTTTTCCCTCTTGCAATTACCCTTTTAATTCTAATTGCATTCTATCATTTTTCAAGAAGATTTATTTTATAATCATTCGAAACACAGTCCTGGAAAACAGTCATCCTTTGAGCCATGGAAAAAAAAACCCTGCAACATGGAACTTCTTGTCACTACACTGTATCCCTTTTGTACAACACCAATTTCTTATTCATTTTCAAAGCTGACGTAAATGGCATAAGGGAGAGGGATGACAAAACACATTCAGCCCACAAATCTTCTCAGCTTAAGAGAAATTAAACCAATTATGAATTAGGCCTTACTAAGTAAGGATCTGTTGCAGGAGTACAAAGCAAAGCATCTTGAATAATGTGTGTGTTGTTTAGGACTGAACATTTACAAAAGATCAACAAATATGGTGACTTAATTTCTATTTTACAAATTCCAGGAATTCCCAGGATGCTATTAACAACAGTAGCTCACTATGTTTTACAAAAATGGATGTTCATGTATGATCCTCATCCAATATAATATTTAGTCCCCTTTCCAACCAATGTGATGAGCATTAATTCAATATCAAAATTGCAAAAATTAACAGCAAGTTTTGGGGTTTAGTATTTAGTAGGCCTCAAAGTGAGTACAGAGCATGCCTTTAGTGGACTTTTCCCCACAAATTTCTGCAGAGTGCATCTTGGTTTTATCATTATGAAAGAAATGGGGCACATTTGAAATATGCCTTTTTTAGACACAGGCAGGGAGAAATCTTGCCATTGATTTCCAAAGCTGCTAGGACAAACCTTAGCAGAGAGGCTTCAGAGATTCCCCCTGATTCCTCCTGAGCCCTCAGGCTGCTTGGCACAACATAACTCCTCACGTTTGAATGTTTAATAAAGGCTGGGAAAAACTGCTAGATCTTCATTCCTGGGATGCTGAGAGTACTGCGGGGAAAAGACAGGTATCCAACTAAATCCACAGTCCTGCAGTAATAAATTGAGATGATGGTAAGACATGTGGCACTTTCTACAACATTATTTGGGTTTCTTTTGGCTTGGGATATGGTATGGAAGTGACATCACCTCTATGCCTGAAGTATATCAGATTGGAAATGTGTAGCAACCTTTCTATTTTGAAATAAACTGAGAATTAAAAATGATGAATGAAAGATGAACTCTTTAAACAGCTATTATACATACAAGACCTTTTCATATAGAATACTAAGGCACATATCTCTGTCTTTCCTCATGCTAATAAAATGTTAAAAAATGACACTGATTATGATTCGAATCTGGGCTGAAAATACTGCTCAGCTACAGATAATTTATGTAGCTGGTCAGTGAGTGTAAAATGATGCAATTCTAGTGTATTTCTTAGGGTGAGGTTGAATTTTCCTTCTCGAGAAGAATGCTGCAGTGCTTTTCAGATCAAAAAACACGGACCTCAAAATTACCTGCTGCCAAAAAAAGTCAAGGATAGTTTTGGACCATCCTCCAGGAATAAACTCACTCTGTTCCTGACAGGTCACAGAAAGGACTGGCTACCACTAGACTCTCATGGGAGGTCATTCTGAAGAGAGTGTGAAGAATTAAGTGCCCCACTGCATTGTGCCAAGCAAAATGAGAAAGAGGGAAATTAAGGTCACATTGCAACTGATCTTTTTTGCTAAATCTAGTTCAGAGTGTCATTGAGGTTCAGATGGAGTTAAGTCAATAGAGTTCAGGTTCCTGAACCATTCATCTCCACTGATTAACTTTGCTTATTGTTTAACAGCTTTTAGGTGTAGTGCAGTTTGCTAGAAAGCCTCTGGTCATTGCGGTGTAGAATAATGCATTTTAATTATGCCGTTTCATCCCAAATCTCATCTGAAAACAGCTGTTCCCTTCCCTATAACTTGCCATGACTGTCTCCTTCTGCTGTTATTTATCTCAGTAGCTGTATTATTTGATTTTGTAAAGCCTTTTGGAATACAGTTTATCTGGAGAACACTATTAAGGGCAAAATGAAGTGGTACTCTTAAATCACATTTTGCTGATTGCTTTGAAAAGCTTCTAAAAATTCTCACCTGGTGCTTCCCTTGCAGTCATTCTTTACACAGCTAATTCTACAACATGACACAGAAGGAATTTCAGGCTTTAGCCTTTCTACTTTCTGACTCTGGCAACTTCTAGAAACCTTTTAGATTGAAGAATACAGGACAGTTTGTCATCTTGGTAACGATGCATTTTTAAAAGGTGCAGCTAGTGCAAGAAGAAGTTACATGTACCTTTTCTGCGTCAGTGCATCTTTCCAATTAAGCAAGAGTCCCTGTTGTTGCAGGCTCGACTGGTCAGATAATGGACTGCAGTGAGATATGTCCCAAGCTGAATGCTGCAACATGGACAAAATTAATGCCAGGAGAAAAAAAAATGACATGAAAAGTAAAATTAAACGGAATGACTCTAATGCAACTGCATAATGTGCTTCTAAAATGTGAGGAAAAAAATGAGAAAGGCATTCATCTTTTAATATTTAATGGGCTGAATTCATCCCCAGTTTATACAATGTTAGAATTTAATAGAAAAGTGAAAAAAAGGGATTATTTCAGCAAGCTGCAGAACCTGTTTGAAGTTAGATCCTTGATTCAGAATGCTGTAGGATTTTATTTCTTTAAGGGATGAAAAGGGATATGTTCTACACAGACATTTTATTGCTGCAAGGCTTTCACATTTAGGGAATTGAAGCCAATCTGTTCCAGCTTGATGAGTACAGAAGCTCTATTTGGCCCTGACTGCCAAGTAACATACAACTAATTACATTACTGCTCTGTGATTGTTTTACTTCCTATTCTTCAGATACCTGGTCTATTTAAATTGAAGGTTTCCTAGGACCAGGATTATTATTTATTGCCTGCATTTTCAGTACCCAGCCCAGTGGTGTGCTCCATGTGACTTGATCTTTATTTTACCTTCTATAGAAAAAGTAGCATAGGCGGAATGTGGAAATTATACTGAGCTCGACTGTCATTTACTTCAGTAGTGTATGGGCACAATGAGTAACTAGGCTGATGAGCAGGCCTAGAGCAAGGAGACACTTCTCACACTGTGTAACCAGTGACCCAAAACAATCTCTTTTCTGGGCAAAGAGCAACCGATAAAGAGCCAAATATAGAACGGTCCAGTGATCTGGCCATGCAGCAACTGAACCATCAAGGAGTGCTCTGCTCGTGTCACCTCCGAGAAGTTTATTTCTTGTGATGACAACTCCTTTTAACAAGCAAAAACCCTAAGCAAAAACCACAAGCCTGTTTCCTATAAAAAGACAAGCTCTCCATCCAGAGATAAATGAAAAAACAAGTTGCCCATGGAGCCTGGTTAGTTTTCACATTGAAAGTGGTCAAACTACAATACACATGCCTACCTTCAGATTAAAGCACTTTTTAGTAGCCACTGTGATTGGTGACTTCTCTGATATATAGCTTGACATGGATTTCCACATCTTAAAAGGAGTAAGGGGTCTGACTTAAACATTCTTTGTGGGAAGGAGAAATGCAAATGAATGAGATATGGCTTCAATTAACATGAGGCTAGCTCTAACAGCCAGCTTCATTCTGTGCGATTCATCATTTAAAGCTACATATATTACTCCAGCATTAATAACTAGGGATTCACTAGCAGAGTCACCCAGCTTGCAGAGCTCCTGTAGTGGCTGAGCACAAGGAAACGCTGAGATCCTGGCTGTCCTGACACACAAAAACTCAAGATTTATAGATACACCAGGCATCGCACAGTATCCCCAAAGAAACCTGTCCTAAAAGATGGCACTGGTGGATATTGATGGAAGCAGATGCTTTACTTAGAGCAAATAAACCTCCTTGCAAGATGCATACCACAAAAATGCCGTGATAGAAATAAAATATGATCTGCACAGAGAAACTTTCTCTCCCCAGAAAATAGTACATAATTCATTAATATAGCTCTGATTTTGCAATTTCATTAATGTTTCCCGCTAAATATTTGTCATGGAGCAAGGATTGCATGTTGACACTTTTAGTGAACTATTTCCTCACACCAATGGACTGATGATTTCAAGCTACTGGTTAATGAACTTTGAAACATTACAAGCCATAAGATTTCTCTACATTAATTTCTACTTCAAATCCAGTGATTGTGTGTAATTGAACTAGAACAAATTCATCAGAAGAAATCATCAAGTACTGTTTTTAAAAATTAGTAATTGTCAAGGGCACCATTTTACTAAATGGTTCCAATGATTCATTAGCTGCTTTGTTACAAATGTATACCTTATTTCTAGGCTATTCTCTTCTAAATTTGCCTGTTCTCTGAATTCAAGTGTCTACCAGCTTTGATAACTGCTGGAAATTATCCTTTCTGATTGCCTCTATAGTGTAAACACAAAGCAATAACAAGAAAAGTAACTGATCTCTGGTACTGAACAAAACAGATTTCCCTATAGTTTATAACCTTTACTTATGCCCAGAGGCTGAACAAAGGACAAAATATCTCACCCCATTAGAGATATTAATGGAAATTAGTTGCTATAATCTTCTTGCATTTTGCTGTCCTAAGCACAAAAGTCTGGTTTTATTTTTAAAATAGCAATATTTGCTAAATTGGACAAAACTGAGCACAGTGAGTACCAGGGCATGTTTGAGTACTAAGGAAGAACCTACAGACTCGCAGCAGGAAAAGGCCTGGCTTCAACAATAGAGGTGTATTTGAATTAATATGGAGGATGCTGCTGCCTTACAGGCTCAAGCGCAACACCAAGAAATAATTTAGATATATATTTTCTATCACATAACAATAGCTTGTAGAACTATTCAGACAGTGCTTGAGTCCTGGTGGACACCAAGTTAACCATGAGGCAGCAGTGCCCTTGTGGCCAAGAAGGCCAATGGGATCCTGGCCTGTATCAGGAGGATGTTGCCAGCAGGTCAAGGAAGCAGATCCTCCCCCTTCACTCAGCTCCGGTGAGGCCGCACCTGGAGGACTGGGGCAGTTTTGGGCTCCCCAGAACAAGAGGGACGTGGAGCTTCTAGAGAGGGTCCAGCATAGAGTGACAGAGATGACTGGGGGACTGGGGCATCTGTCATATGAGGAGAGGCTGAGAGCGCTGGGCCTGTTCAGCCTGGAGAAAAGAGAAGACTGAGAGACCTTGGTGTGTACTAATACCTTGCTGAACCTCTTCCTACTAAATGACCACCTAAAGGGACACTCTCATTTTTTCATTAGCAGTGAGTGCTGACTAGCAGCCTGTGCTTTGGGCCAGGAGACCGAGATGTGCAGTAGGGAACAGGAGTCATTTAGATAAGGGTGCCAAGTGAGGGTAACTGCACAAGTCTTGATTTTTATCTCAGGTAGCCCAGCTATTTCTAACAGACTCAACAGACAGGGTTCATACCTGTTCTGCCAGTTTCTCACAGATTTCTCAAGTATTCACGTGACAGGAAGACATCAAGGTAGTTGCATTGAAATTTACTTTCAAACCAGTTACTCCCCCTCAACTCTGTATCACTTTTCTCCACTATTTACCTAGCTCAAATAACAGAATTTACACCAATCTGTTTAGACAGACAGATCAATTTCTTCCTTTCACCTTAGAAAAAGATGAGGTGGTGTGGGCAATCCAAATAGCCTTCATTCTCCAGGAGCGATAAGGCCAGTCTACCTCTGTTTTCCTTGCTTTGCTTGCATGAGGTCCAGACTGACTGTACTTTGCTTTCTGCCACCCTCGGTGCAGAAGTTCCTAGACAGCCTACATTTTAGTAGCAGGTTAGACTTGGATGGCAAGAAATTGTTTGTGGCTAAATCCGACAAGGATCTCTGCTGCTAGGCAACCTGCCCGAGGCACAGAATGAATAAAGTGAGTTAGTCAAGTTTGTTGCTCGATGGGTTATATTTTCTGTCAGCAAAATTTGGTAGCAAACTTGATCTCATTCTTGACTCCAAGTTTCTCCTTACTCTGCACCTCTACTCCTGTGTACGTTGCCAGCTGTTTATGACCTTTGAAATACTGCAAGGATGAAGCTCTTCCTTATATAGGCTGATGGTCTGACCCTCATCACCCAATATAGCCATCGTGCAGGAGGTTGATCTTTGCCATGCACGCAGTGCAGGAAACCTGCTAAATGGTCTGTGCCCAGTCACAAGTATATTGAAAACATGCAAATGCTTGACAGATTGGCAGCAAAATGTGCAAATCAGACGGCTGTGATTTGAGCAGGTTACATTAACCCTACACAGGACCAAGTCCCAGGGCAGCTGTAGGCTACAGGGATGAAGAAAGCCACCCAGCACTGCTGCAGAACCTCTCTCTCCATCTCCCTGTATCTGGTACACAAGGCTTCTGAGACCGCAGCAACCTGTAACTCCGTGCAAGGAATACCACACGGCAGTGCCCCTGCCACTACAAGGAAGCAGTAAAAAGAAGGGAACTAGATGTTTACTTCTAATAAACCACTCATGCCAAGGGACAGCGAGTTGGTGGCAATTTCAAATCGTGGGCCCAGGTCAATCAAAGATAACCTCAGGTGTTCAACCAAGGCATCTAGGCCCAAGGCTTCCTCTGGAACTGCCCTTTTGCAGAGCAGCTCAGACAGTCTCTGGAGGGAAGAGAGCTGCTGTGCTGCTGGTACCATGTGCTTCACTCAAGCACCTGTGGGAAGATGGATGAATCTGGGATATGGCACCCCTGATTCATAACTAATGGCTGCTAATCCTGTAAGTGTTGTTGTTCAGTGTCCTACAGCCTGCGTTAGTGCAAACACAATGTCCTCTAACTCTCAGTCCTCATCTCAAATTCCCAGTCAGCTTTAGACATTTGGCTGAGCCTGAGAATGCAAGAGGCCAAAGGCAAATTCAAATAAGTTGGTGGGACCTGACAGTGGCAATAGTAGCATTATATGAATTGCTAGAACAGCAAAGGACCCTAGTCCTTTATTTACCAAAGGGTAATGGAGTCCACAGCATTGGAGGAAACTGCTAAATGACAATTTTGAGTTGATCTATTTCTCCAACAATACAACAATCCTGCAAACAGAGATGGTTATTAGTAAGAAATGGACCAATGTCAAAACTACCAAAACTCTTTTTTGTTGTTGTTTTGAGGATGGATTTAGCTGTTGTTTTTGAGGTTGTTGTTTTGAGGATGGTTTTAGCTATATATTAAGTAATATATATATTACTTAATGTGAACAGATGTGAACAGATATGGTGTGATTCTAGTGCTGACTACTATGTTGCAAAACTGATCAAGAAGTCTTTCAATACAACTTAAAAATAATGCAAGCAGTGAACTGTGCTTATGCATTGTAAATAGATTGAATGCCTAATATGCTAATATTTTACTCCTTGTTTTGTAGTATCTTCATAGTGTGGACTTATTATATGCACAGGTGAGTCGAACACATTCAGAATACACTTTTTTTTTTTGCCTGATATCATAAAATGTGTGCTCATCATATCACACTATGAATGAGACTGAAATATTTAGATTTCTCATTTCCCCCACTTTCAACCAAACCGCCTTCCATTTTAATACTTAACTTTAACCATGAATTCTTTAGAAGACAGAACACCTGCCATCCTCACTATAAGGCTGATCCTGATAGACATTCATAGGAGATGAGCTTCTTGAAAGTCAAGGAAGAGAACATGGACAGCAACGAACACAGTTTGCACAGTGAAACACAGTTTTCACATAGTGAAAGGAATAAAGTACATAAAAGCCCTCCAATATTGTTAGGTGAAATGGTCACTGTTGCAATATGGGCACGTAAGTGTTTTATAATGCCAAAGAAAATAATTGCAGCCAATGTGCAACCTAAACTTCCTTATTAGAGGATGGAGAGTTTTTCTTACTACCAGATGGATGTTGCTCCAGTAGTGCTAGCCCGGATACGTGCTGACATCTAGTGGGCATTTAGAAAAAGAATCCATGCAAATGATCATTAATTAGTAACAAAAAATAATTACTCTAGATTCCAAATAAATTTAAAAAGTGTTTTTCCTCCATCTCTCTTTTTATTTTTCCCCCCACAGTGCATTGATTGTGTTTATAGTTAACCCAATTCCAGTGGCAATTGCCCTTTGCAGTATTTGCTCAAGCTGAGGTTTTCTGAAGCACTATTCCCATTGACACCACACTGAGTCCTTCGGGAAATCCCACCTGAAGGCATTTCTTGACTGACAGTCACCATGGTATTTAAGCACTGAATGTTAAAGACAAAAGGAGACAGATAGGAGTGCAGTTCTGACTGCTGGAAGCCACAGTGTGATCTGTATTACACCTGTTTTCACCAGAGACACCCCACAGATATTTCTTCTAAAGTCAGATCAGAATTTGACCTTAAACTATTATTCTCCTATTACTGTAAGAAAATTACTAGAAATAGCTTTCAAATGATAAAAAGTCTTCTCTCTGATTTATGCTAACTCAGTTTACTACTGTATTGCAAATATCTGACTGTATTGTAGACTGTAATGAATATTTATGAAAGGAGACTCTACTTACAAAGCTGCTTTCCACAGCATTTACTCCATCTTCATCGTGCACATATTTCTGCTCATATTTCTGCTCGTTTGCAAAACCATGCGAATGGTGCATGCCTGCTCAGGAAAAATGAAAGCACTAGAGCCAGGTGGGAAGAAAGCACTGGATTTAAAGCACTGATTAAAAGTAGTCAGAAGAGGAAACAAAACACAGAAAATCAACTGCCTTCAGGAAAAAAATGCGCTGATCCAGGAAACCAAAAACTCTAGTCTTCTGCTCAAGTTTCTGTTGATTTTAGGGTGCCCCCCACCAAGAAAGGCTTCTGTTATTTGACAAATAATGTAGTTCAAGGTTCTACCACAGCATGCCTAGTAGGGCTCGTAATGTTATGCAGGGCTCTGATACAGCATATTCAAAGCTTCAAAGGAAGGTTTATACCATCTCTAAGGCTCCCTGAGGCTGCCTTTTACCCTCCTTAAATTTCCAAGAGATAGAGAAGAGTCTTGCAGGCTACAGGCACAGAGTGCTGCAGAAAACCCCAGGTGAGGAGAAGGGACATGAAAGGACATGAAGCAGGATTAACAAGCTTTATTTTGCAAAGAGAAAATGGGAGCTGGTAAGGAAATAGCCTGAACACTTGTGTTCACACATGGTCATGAAGATCATCAGCATACATTTAGTGCCCCTCTGACAAGTGTCCACCGGTATCATTAACAACACCCTGTGCTCTATTCCTCATGAGCAGGTCGCTACTTATCACCTTTGCATGAGATTTGCTGGGAGGGTATTGCCTCAAGCGGCTGTTCAGCTGGTATACTACACAGAGTCTTTCCACAAAATGTTATTTTTCACTTTTTTTTGCCTTGATGCAACACCCGATGTTGATTTATTGGCTCTAGCAAAGCACAAAGCCATAATTTTCTTTTATTGAACTCGCTCTAAGTAACCATCACTCTACAGAAACACATATGGTCACCTTATTCTTTCCCTTCTTGACAGGATAAATGCCACAACTCTGCTCAGAAGGACAGGCCAGCAGTTATCCATAACAGTAAGAACAGTGCTTAATCTAATATCTGTGTTAACTGCACATACTCAGGCATTTTGGACACAGCTTTTATAGGATCCTGCTTTGCCTATTCTTTGGAACTTCACAGTATTAAGGCAGATTTGCATATAATGTGGCCAGGATCCGGACATAATTTCTGCATTTACATCAAACAAAACAGAACTATATTGTGCAGAAAATGCTGCCCCCAACTGAACTCCCATCACAGTTGGGTTTTATTGTGCTTATGCGTGATAGTGCTGTTTAATAAATTGTTTCTCCCTTCCGTTACTTCACACATCATTTTTCAGGGGCATTCACACTGCAAATCAAATTCTAGATCCTCCAGAACCTATGAGGTTGAGTGAGAAGAATTTTCTTTTAGCAGTTCCTTGCCAAAGGAATTAAGGAGACGACTTGAAGTTTCCCTTCCACCTCTCAAATTAGGACTTAGGATAAGTGCTGGGGCCAACAGAAAGCACAACGTGCACTCGGGCTACTCTGGAGTGAGAAGAGAGGCAGTCACTGCTTCACAGCACCCAGTGGAGTGCCCAGATACAAGTCCTGTGATCACCAGTGAATTTTGCAGGGGGAAAGAAAATATGAATATTAAATAGAAAGGATCAGGTGTTTTTGTGGAGGCCTCCTATCCAGTCCTGCCAATGGAGCCAAAAAGACTTTAACAGCTGAATTTGGAAAACTGCCTCATTTCATCACAAAATTGGCTATGGCTAAAGAAACAGTATTTGGAGAATAATTTGAAGAAACAAAACACAGATGCAAGTCAAATCCAGTGCATTAGAGTATTTAAGTGTTTAGGATAAAGGGTGCTATACCTAGCACACAAAGTGAAGGGATTCAGAACAAAACTTCATCCAACATCCAACACCCATATTTTAGTATTGCCTCTTCAATCAGAGTAAATTATATAGCTTAAGTGTTCATATCACCAATTAATCTCTCCTGAATCAGATCTGCATATTAGTTGCTTGAAATAGGCTTAATATAGCCATAATTGTATAAAACATGAACATCATTTTTCATAATAATTAGGTAGTCACGTTGCCTTTTCTCTCAATTTGTCTAAATGTTCTTATGTGCAGTCAAGTTTTATCCATACCATCTCCCTCAGTTTCTTCACAGGCCTGCACTGGCTTTTCCAAACCCCAAAGCTATGCAAAGTACAGCTATTCAATTTACAACACATCGCTTTATTTAACAGGACATTTTAGAAGACTGGCAATCAGTTCCAGGAAACCCATGGCAAGGAAGGACATAAGATATTTCTCACTTGGAATAAAGGTATGGTGAGAGGAACTCAGCTCTCTGACCACTGGGTCCTGTCTCAGCAAGCTAAGAGCCATGAGCAAGAGCCACAGAGCCTTCAAGGGACCAGTGCTGTACTGGGACTACCCACACACTATAATGCTCTTCCGAGCACAGCTTGATCAGCTCATTTGCTAGAAAAATAAGACCCTCAAAGTGACAACGAGATAATTGTCCTGACCTCTGCTTGTTTGAGGCGGAGAGAGAAAAAGTTGATAGCAGCAGCCTGAACCATCCTCATGTTTCATTTGCTGATGTGTTGTAAACCTTTGACCTGCTGCCAATACGTAAGGTTGCCTTATGAGATAATCCCAGCTAAGCTGCTCAGTTTATGTGCATCTTCCTCCCCTTCTGCAGGGACAGGGGCAGGATGCAGCTAGCTAAGAAAAGAAACACAAAAACTCCTGGGCTATGAATAATGATCTTGAATCAGTTCCTGGATTTACAAAATGATGATAATGCTATTTACTCTCGTATTTAATTTATAAAATACTTCTCCCCTGCTGGAGTCTCTAAATCCTTGAGTAGACCACCAACAATTCCCTTATACGCTTCCCGCTGGCTTTAATCGCCTCTGCCCATCTTTTCAAGGATATTTTCTGTAGGAAAATACATGCAGAGTCACGTGCTCAGAAACAACCGTTCCAGTCTCATTCTGGAAGGGTATGGAGGTTGGTTTGTAACAACAGCTTCAAAGGTACTGTTCAAGCTTTATTTATCCAGGCTGTTGACAGCTTTGAATGCCAAATTATTGGTGTTGCGCTGAGCCATGAAACTATCCCATGAGGTACTAAATCCACCTTGAGAGAGCATTGAAGCCCAAACTCTGATCCTCAAGGCTGACTTGAGGAAATCATTATTTTTAGACTCTTTAATCCCTTACGCATTCATAACACATAATTTTAGTAATGCATTTGCATTTCTTATGACTTCAGCATCGTGTCCAACATCCACCAGAAAGAGCAGAAGTTTCCATAGGCTCCAGTGAGTGCAAGTAGTCCTGTTCTACTGTATTTCTCTATTCAACTGCTAAGACGACAGAAATACCATACCATCAGTAACCATAATTTTACCTTCTCTTACTGCACTACACTGCTATTTGTCTGGAGACAATGAGCAGAGGGCCTGGGAATCTGGGGGTCTGAAGGTCCTAAATTTCAGTTCTGGCTCCCATACCAGTTCTTCAGAGGTTTCAACTTAATTGCTTAAGCGTGGTTTCAGTTGCTACAGTAAGCCTGGTCATCCCCGCCTTGATCTGCCCAAGTCGCAAGGCCCTGAAGAGCATTGCCTGGCCACATTCACTCTACATAGCATTTGGCCCCAGGTTTCCTTTGGTCTCATTTAGGGACCCACTAGTCTGCATGCATAAGTGCTATTTCTTTATGTCTCTTACTTGGTTCAGAGAACTTGGAATAATGTGAGGGCTGTGCCATAACTCACCAAAATAACAGAAGTGGTAGGAAACTGAGCATACAGATTGCATGCCCTGGATGCAGCAGAAGTCCTGAAAGTGCAAAGCACTCTAGGATATTGGTGGAGGACTCTATTGGAAGGGGGAAAAAAAATGGCTTTAATAACCCCAAAAATTTCCAGGCTATGAAACAACTATCCAGGATTAGGGATAATCTGCAGCCCTGGACCCGAGTTGCCTCGCTGGTCCCAGCCTGGGCAGCAGCACAGACACAGCCTCAGAGCCCTACATGCTCCCATGCCCAGGGTCTATGGGATCACGTAGACTGGAAAAAACAAACAAGCAAGCAAGCAAACAGTCCCTGTAATCAGAGGGATGTTTTATACCACTACAATTGCTAACTATATTTGTGAGACTGTAAAATGCACCTAGTCCTCAACCTGCCCTATCTATTAGTTGTTAATTCAAAAATCAAAGACCAGGGAAAAAACATCATGCCTCAGTACTGCTGCAGCTTGGAGCTCTCCCTGTATATCCTGGAGATATATCCAGGAGAGCGAGCCCGGGATGCTGGCAGCAGGATTCCCCCAGCAGATTCTCCCCACGCAAAGCATCACAAGCAAAGCTGAAAGGGGCTGCACGAGACCGATCAGAAACGCTGCCGACTCCTGCCTGCTTTGAGGTTGCCTGATCTAAATTGCTGTTGATTTTCATGGTGTTGCTCAAACATCATTCTAGCTGAAAGAAGCTTATTTTGTATGATACGCGGTGTCCTGGAAGAAAGCCTGTCACTGCTGTCTCCATCTTACAGCGCTACCAGGAGTCAATGAATCTCGGTGAACTTGACAATGTCTTTTGAAAGCAAATTTCTTACTGCTGGGGGAAAAAAAAAGTCATGTGTCTAATATGAAAGGGATTGATAAGACAATCCCTTGCTTTGTCTGCTCTGCTTTTTCCAACTTCTTAGATCTTCAAAAAAATCTCCTTTCTGGAGAAAATGAACTGAAACGTGGATGATGCATTGCTGTTTACAAGAGGTACATAGAGCACATCTACGCTGGCAAACCTGTTTTCAGACAATAAAAGCAAAAAATCACCACCAGATAAATGTTCCTTTTTTTTTTTTTTTTTACCTTATGGGAAGCCAGACAAAAAGAGACAAGAAGGTAGGCGGAAAAGAGAGACAAATTGGCCAGCACAGAATATCATTTTTCAGCAGCGCACGCCAGCTCCATTTAGCATTGCACACACGGCAAGGGCAACGAGGCTGCTCAGACCAAGCAAGGGAAAAGTGAGCGAACTTGCACCACCCGCCCTGAAACACAGACAAATGCTGATCCTCTGGGTTAAGTCTAGTAGACATCACTCCCTTGCATTAGTCTTGTTTACCTAAACTACAAACCCAGAGAACTCCTCCCTTTCAGCTCCAAACCACGGCCTCTGAATCGCTTCTGACTGCTGAATTTTGCATGATTTAGGGGGAAGGAAACAGCAGACACTCCCTCATGCACATGTTCTTGGTCAGCGGTGCTCCCTTCCCAACGCCTCTGCTGCTGTGCTCCTCCTGAGCTGCTTGGGAGCTTCTGCTCCCAGCCAAGCAGCTAACTCCTAAAACAGCAGTGCAGAGAGATGCTCTCAGGGCATAATAAATAAGGTACAACTGATTTCATGGGCTGTGTGTCCGTTGGGTCTTTCTGTCCTGCCATCACTTACTTGCAGAAATCAGTGTTCATCAACAGCTGTGATAGCAAAATCATTTCAGAGCATCTCCAAGCTTCATGCTTACGCATTTCTAGCTTAGCAGCATCATGCAGACTAGCTTTGCAAGTGAGGATTACCAATATGGGCGCAGAATCACATCTGCCAGCTAACAGTGAGGGCTAAGTGGGACACCAGAATTAGAGCTCTACACGGGTCTGATGTGACCAGGTTCCATAATGGTGTAACTGAGAGGAAAAAAAAAAAGATAAAACCAGAAAGGAAAGTTAAGATCAACATAAAGGTAGCAATATAAAGATTCAAATGACAAAAAAAAGTCTTCAGTGGTTCATTAATATTAAAAATAGTATTGTTATTATTACTTTAAAAAACTTTACTAAAATGTTTACAGATATACAGGTATTTTTATGTCATACATTATAAATGGCTGACTATCTGCCAGAATGGGGATATTCCATCCCAAGAAAACTAAAGTGAAGAAAGGTGACAAGTTTGCATAATGGAAAGGAGTGCATGTGTGCAGCAGGGGAAGAAATCCCTTAAAACTTCTCTTCAACTCTCTATTGTCTCTTCAACCACATTTCCCATGCAGTTTTGCCCCTTTTCAACAGCAGTCTCTCCTTGCAGCCTGGTTTGCCCTCTGTCATTCCTTCTCCTATTCCTTCAGCCCACGAGTCCAGCCTGAGCTGCAAGAGCAAACATGAGCACCTCTGGAGAGCAAAGGACAAGCAGAAACCAGTTTCAATACTGGAATATGAAAGTGGGAGACCAACATCTCTGCTAAAAATGCACGGGTATCCTTTCCAGATCAGGCTGCCTCTAATGTCTGCTCTCCCCACCACGTAAAGAGACTCAGTCTACAAAATATTATTATTATCATCTCCTTCTGAGATCTACTGCAGCTTATGCAGGCTTTGCAGTGAACGGTTTAGAAAACAAACGTTTTCCTCAGTGTTACTTGGGAGATCAGAAAGAAGGGGGCAATAGGGACACCTTCTCCATTAATATTCAGTCAGCTGAAGCCAAAAACAGTGCATGAAGAAATACAATTTCTGTTAATAAAGAAATCTGAAACACAGATTTGTGAATTTTGAACCATTACTGAGTGGAACACAGAATAGTAAATTTCCTGCATTGACTGGAATAAATGTATGTATAAATTGCACCGCTCTTTCAGAAACAACCCCATAAATAAAAACGGACTTGCATATTTGTTGGCATCCCGTATTCAGAATCAATAAGTAATTTAGCAATAACACATTCTGAGATGTGTGAACTCCACACTAGGCACTGTAAAATAACAGGTAATAGCCTTATAAGTAGTCTGTGAGCTTTAATGCTCTTCACTCTGTACTGTGTCCAGAAGACCCATGAGAGCAGCTGCGTATATAAGCTGCTAGCCTTTACCTATGGACTTGATAGGAAATATTTTTCCCAGTTATTTAACCATCTTAGATATCTTATCATAACTACGTGCATAGTCAGAAAACAATTATGCTTGTGCAAGTCCTTCCTATTAGACTTAATATAGCAGAGTGGGAGACTTGGTCCCAGCATCTCCAGTGTTCCCCATAAACCGGCATTTCTCAACCAGACCACAGGACTCCCTGAGAATCCTGGGATTCCTGAGAAGAGCTATCATTTGTATTTAAGAGGCATGCCAGGGTAAACTTGGCTTTCTGTTTAATTACAGTATAGTAGAGAATCATTTTTTATACCCTCAAGAACAGACAAGTACAAGTATGATGCAATAAGTCATTTTTTGACTATAAAGGAAAGGATCAGAGGATGATCAAGTCTCTAGTCCACTGATGAATAGGCAGAAACAAAGTATTTATGGCATCTTTTGGCATAACAAAGCTATACGTATTGCAGGGCAGTGTGTAGGCATTCTGTAGCCTACATTAAAAATGTATCTGATATAACATGATACAAGATTTGTGGCCTACAGATGGTGTTCAGCAAGCATATATAGAAAAGCAAGGCTAGGATTTTAACTGATTTTGTGACATATTTGAATGCTGTGAAATGGGTCTTTGAACTTGAAACTTCTAATGCAGTATTAGAGTACTTCTGGTTTCAAATTCAAATCAAAAGATATGACCTGTAACTGATAACATTCAGCACGTATTTATGCACCCACTTGCAAGATGCACAGAAAAAAATATACAAATGTATATAATACAGTGCTTAAGATTCTAATGCATACATATTTCAAAAATGAGTGCTGTAGAAAAGAGACATATGGGTAAGAGATAATAATTTCTCTCAAATGCCGCATATTCTCACATTGGAATGAAAATATTGCACGCTGTCTGTGCAAGATACTAATTTCATACTATTTTATATAAACACAAATACTTCATCACTTCTGTTAATTTATTTCTGTCTTTTCACCTTCCCCAATTATTAAAGTCAATCAGTGGCTCACGAAAGGTTACAGATTGCCAGCACTTCTCACATGGAACTGAGGATGGTCATCTTTACTTCATGAGCATAGACATTTTTTGTTCAGACCTCGGTGGCCAAAAATTGGCAGTCCTTGGGGCTTCGTCCCAAACAGCAGCTCTCCTCCCAAGCTGTGATGTCTCAGTAGTGCCTCCTGAGGGCACGTGAGGGATGCGTGTCACCCACTTTCTCCCCTCTATTCCTACTGAAGTTCCAGCTGAATTCATCCTTTGATGGTTATACTGGCAGTTTCAACAAATCTGGTAATTTTACTAGTAGAGTCCTTGGGGTTTTTTTCAGTAGTTAACAGACTGACATCATACTGGTCACCTTCCAGCTATCAAATACTAACAAGCTCCATATATATTGGCATGAACCACCTTTTAACTGTCCTTGATATGAGAGATTCCGGTCATTTTATGCAACAACACATGCACAAAACCCATCTCTGTTAGGTTCTAAACCAGACACCAAAGCTGTATTTAGGACCGCAAACAAAAACTCTGGTCACCTCAGAAACAGAAGATATATTGCCAGGGTAGGAATTACAACACGGACAACACTGAGAGAAGGTGAAAAAGAAGTTAGTAGGATTGAATTAAAAATCGAGTCCAAATGCTGAGAGGTATGAATGCAGATTTCTGGTAGACAAAGAGCATACTTTCCAATACTGTCAGTCATTTACCATAAAAAAAAAAAAAAAAAAAACCTACAAAGTTGCTTTTTGAACTGGTCAGAGCCCAGGAGACTTCACATGAAATGAAAAGAGGAATGAAGAAATGCCAAGGAGGCAGTGAACTGTTTAAAGATTTTTCTGCTAAAAAAAAAAAAAAAAAAAAGAAGAAGAAAGAGAGCTTGAGAGAGGTCTGTAATTTTAAGCCAAAAAAGGCCAGAAAAGAAATATAATTTTAAAGCATTTCTTACGTGCAAACATTCCAATTGATCTTGAGCACAAAATAATCTCCTAAGTACTGTCAAATAGAGCTTGCAAGTGAAAGCAGTTTCCCAAGTTTTATTGCAATTCCTTAACTTTTATGGAGGTAGTTAAAATAGAAGTGAAGCAGAGAAGGTATTCTCTTAGCCTTTTATGACAGGCCTCACAAATAGTTTTATTCTAAGGAAATAGCTACCTCTATTTCCCACTGTATACAATAATGATGCTTAGGAAATGGTTACTTCAGTAAAATCAATTTTAAAGCAGGATTCTATTTTATTTTATTTTATATCTGAATTGGTCTCCAAAGGTATTGCCAGCTCTAAATCCCTGACATTTTTTGGCCGTGCAGAAAATTAGTGATATGAAGCCATATCATGCTGCTGTACTTCTAGAATTACTATAAAAGACTTAGAAGGACTGGAAGAATATAAATTGTAGGGGAAAAAAAAAACCCAGAAGCATATATAGAGAGATAGCTTGAATTTTTGGAGGACTGATTTAAGATACAATCTCTCCTCTATACTTAGCTAGCCATTAGAGGGAAAAAAGTGTTTCTGGAATATTTTTTCAGAACATAAAAATCAAAGGAAGTGTGAATAGCAAATCCCCCCAAAAAGGAGACAGTTCAGATCTTTATCTCCGTGAGGGAAAGACGCTCATTATTCCAGGAGGTGTGTGCCATATAAATGTTCGTTTTTATCTTGTTAAACTATCTGCCCAAGGTTTCTTACAGGTGCCCTGAATAATTTGATTGCGATTTGCAGAGAGAGGCATTCAGGCCTGGATTTCCAGGAGACTGAGCAAAGGAGATGCCCAATTCTACCAAACTGCAGCAAGAAATGGTTGCCTAACTTCACTAGGTGCCTTGGCAGATCAAAGACACCTGAATCTTGGTATATCAGTTGTATATGACCAGAAAAGGGTTTGAAAGGGCATGTTTGAAAGGTTGCCTGAAGGGTTCATTAACAGCCTTCAAAGGTTTACCATAATTTTCCAATCACACAATAGCTATCCATGTTCTAATTAGCTACATAAATATCTCATTCTTAACGAAGGAAGCATCTTCAGAAAGTGAAATACATTTAACATATTCACAATCCAAAGCTACTGTGGGTTTTCACCGTGGTACAATAATGTTTCCTAAAAACTGTTGACAGCTGTTTTCATCATGCAAAAACACAGAGATAATTCATCTGTAAGTGGATCTAGAGACTGCTTTAAAATATGCTTGCTTTCCTAAAGGCAATCTTATTTTTACAGATATTCAAGAGTATCCACAAATCATTACAATCCAGTCACTAGCAGAGAGGGACCTGCGTGACTTCTCACTTTGTCTATGACGTAGATCCACAGTCCTTCACCTAGCACTCATACAGTAGATGTTACTAATTCGGCCATAAATTAGTAAGTGGTTAGATAAGACAACCACCAAGATATCAGAAGCAGCCAAACAAAACTGGGCAGACATTTACATTCATTTCATGCACAGTCCTAAGTCTGCAAATGCACTAGCCCATTACCTGGCAGAGCTGGAGCCAGATGGGGCTACCACGAACTCCTCCTTTTGAGGAAACAGAATTGCTCAAGCCATTCCCACTTGCTGAATCCGCCAGCAAATTTCTCCTGGACTGAAGCCCAGTATCAGACAGGTGGCAAAATATATGTAAAGTTGTGAATTTATTTCTTCCCAAATTTGCATAACAGACACAAATGTTACAAGGCTGTGATAGCCTGTGCCCAAAGGCTGCTCCTGGCTGGCAGCGACGCGGGCGACGCTCCGCGCTGGGGTGGCTTGGCAGCAACACTACCCTTGACAACCTGATGAAAGTTCTTATTTCTTTCCTATCAAGTGTGGTGGCGGAAAGAAAACTACCTCTTTTCATGCTGTAGAAGTGTTAGACTGATCGGGATACTCCGTTTTGGAAGGAAACGATGTGCGAGTGAGGTGATATGCTGGGAAAGAGTGTGGCTTCTCTTCCCGGGATCCCTTCCCCACAGCCGAGCACCTGCTGAATCGTGTGTTGCCGACTCTCTTTGGATTGAATCAGGCACAAGGCAAAGTTGTTCCCTTCTCTAACATCTTGCTTTAGCTGTTGAGCTCTCAGCAAAGGGCAGCAGGAATAGCCAAGGGACTTGGGGCTGGAGGGAAGTGCACACACGCAGATGGTGTTCCCACATTTATAACACATCCAAGCTTAGGCTGCCAGCTGGGCCGCAGGAAATAACACCAGGCTACGACGTTTCAGGTTGCAAGGTCAGCCAACAAATATCCTGGGAACTACCCCTCAGCACTGCGGAGAATCAGAAGGAAAATGAACCGGCCTTTTCGCAAGTCCTGTGAGCTGTTCCAAATTGTTTTATGGAGGGACGTACATCATTCCTTCTTGTAAGGAACGTCTATGGTGCCAATTTCCTCCCTACACTATACAAACTGAGACAAGAAGCAAGTACCTGGAACTAGATATATATCACTTGGCTGAGCAGACTAAATGCAATAAAACCAAACTGAGTCCCAAGAGTATTTTAGTTATTGTATATACCACTTTTAACTACTTCTCCGTCTTTCCTCCAAAAATTTAATATACGTTCAAAGCTTTATGGGCCTCCAAAAAAAAAAAAAAAAAGGCTATAATTAAGATTCGTACAAGGAGATTTTTTTTTTCTAGGGAAGGGAATGTAACCTATATTGCAGGATGTCCTTACTCAGATGTCTAACAAAAAATGCCTTATTTTTCATTAAAACCCTGCACTGAAACTGAGGATATTTATGTTCAATCAGCAACACTGATGCAGCTGCCTGCATGACCTAGGGCTACTCAGTCAATTACTCTTTCGTTCATTTCTTGTCAGGGAGGACAATAATAGTTCATTTCTCCCATTTGTGCTTATTTAGACAGGAAGCTGTTTGAGGCAGAGACTCTTTCTACTCTTACCTATTGCAAAAGAACTCTGCTCCTTTAGTGTTGCTGTAATAGGAGGAATTGTACATATTATTTCCTCCAGCTATTTTCCTGTTCTTTGAAATTAGACTCCTGGATCTAAAGGGCAGGTATGTAGTCACCTGTAGAGGCAGGGTAAGGCTGTGTATAAAAGAGGATGCCATAAGGTAATACAAGTATAAAGATATTTTTATGTTCATGTTGCATGTATCTTATGCAGGTCTTGGCAAGATATTCCAGTTCATTTAAGCACAGAGTTAGCCCTTATCAACAGTCAACTTGCATTAATAAATGCCACATATGTGACACACATTTAAGTCATTCTGAAAGCTATCTGCATTAAAAACTGTTGTAGTTAAGACACTAAAATTTGTAACAGTAGAGGCTGACCCCTTTAGAATGAATATTTTATGATACTGTGATATACTAGGCTAACAGGGTCACATATTTCTCCCCTCCATTTTTTTTTTTTTTTTTTTTTTTTTTTAATTGGTGTAAATTAAAAACAAAAAACAAATTAAAAACATATTAAATTTATTCTATCTTAAAATCACCAATGATCTCCTTTGGTCCAAAACAAAACTAAAGAAAATTATATTTTGACTAGTAACTATTACAAAGTAAACTTTTCCAGTCAACACAACTGAGAAGTATTCATTCTCCCGTAGGTAGAAAATGAAATAAATGAGACAGAGTATCTTACATAAAAGACTGAAAAAAAGGAAGAATAGATGCTTAAAATATATCAGTATCATTGCAAGTATGACTCGTCTGCCTTTACATTTTTTTCTCCACAGAAGGCCAATCCTTTTCAAATCTCTAAAAAGTCAGATGGCCAAATACTATAAAATCTTGTCGTCTATATTTAGAGTTCTCAGAAAATTGCCTTTATAGAGATTCTGTTATCATCAGCACAAGCTTTCAGGGCTCTGGCATGTATCTGCAGCATCAGTCAAAACTAAAGCAGAAAACAGAGAGGGAAAGGAAGAAGTAAGAGGCAGGGGAAATTATAAGGAAATTAGATACATGTTTAATACTGACGTGGTTTAATAATGTCACAGAATAGAATAAGTTTCAAGAGCACTTCCATTTTGATTCCTACAGAAATATCATGGGGTTTTGGTTAACACACAGGATTAAAATTGAAGTATATCTGGTAGGATGTTAGGGAATTCATATTAGTCAAGCCTAGGATACATTACTGCACATTCACTACTGACCTTTATATTTATATATTTTATGATCTTCAGTTCTGTTTATTCGTTTCAGACACCTAGCATTAACAGTAGTTGCAGAGTCCTTTCTTTGCGAGTTATGACTGTTTGATATTAAAATCTGGAACCTGAAAGTCTTGTCCAGTTGTCTCAGCTACTTTTTAGTCTCAGTGACCAGTTCTTTCATCAGAATTTATATAAGCTACAAATTGGCTCTAAAGCCAGAAAAATCACACCATATTTTCTGAAATTATTCATTGAATAGCACTTCATTAGGATTTTCTATGTGATCTGAGTTTATGATACTATTTTAGATTGAAAGTTGTGAAGTTGTGAACACTTTAGTGTTCAAGTGCCACATCTACATTCTATAAAGGGCAATATTTGGAATATGAACAAAATTATGGTCCGTTACTACAAAATGACATTGTGTTATCAAGTAATAGCTGGCAAGATGAAGCATTTGGATGGGGCTCTAAACACTTTTGATTTTCATCCAAAGCGAAGCAAATCATATCTGCTCTGACTTGCTGTAAATTGTTTTGAGCAATTTATCAGACTGCTGATGCCAAAATTAGTGTTATGAAGTGCACGCTGAGACAGTAATTTTGGTCTGGAAGACAAACTTTAATTCCAGCATTAAGAAAACATAATATTAGCACACATTGTTGTAATTCAGACAGCTGTCAAATAGCTGTGCCATGAAATGAGCTTTGAGAGACATTAAAGTGCCAAGATGCTTTGTTAATTACTCCACTAGTAGATGATGCCCCAAGTAGGCCGAAAGCCTTCATTATGGAAAGCTGCTGTAGCCTGGTGCAAACTCCTGCCGTGTGTTTGATCTCAGTGGCCCCCTCACTGGAAATGACTGACATACACAAGCAAATTTTGCCACTAAAAAAGTTGTTCCGGCTGTTGCTTACCCAGCTGATGACAGATCTTTTTTGGATGTGGAAGTGTCCTGGTTTGTATATTTATATGTGTAAGCAATGCAGTACTCTCCCTGGGCAAACAGGGCAGCATCAGCCTCTCCTAAAGGAGACCAGGTAACCAGTAGAACAAAAGGACAACAGTTTTAACCCTAAAAATACCATTTCTACAGCCTCCCCTAGTTGTGCCATAACTATATGAATATAAAGTCAGGCTTAAAGAGAAGATTTAATGTTACATGCTCAGCAGGCGAAACGACCTGGGGTTCACGCGACCATGAGAACCACAGGTTACAGCACATCTCCCAGCAACGCTTCCTATCCTCTCTGACCACTGCTACTGGTTCCTGTTTCTGTTGAAGCTGGTTCTCTGCTCTGCTCTCCAGATGTGCCCACCAGTCCTTCCCTATATCATCCACAACTGGTTGACACCACATCACTGCACTTATGGCTTTAGGTTGCCTTTACCTGCCCTTCACCATCCTGTCCCTCGATACATTTTTCCAGCCTAACGCACCTACATGAAGCTTCAGGAATGTTTTTGCCTCTCCCTCAGCCTTCAGGCTCTTTCCTAATGGTTTGTAAAATTCCTTCTTCTGCCTAGAATGCTACACATTTTCATTGTATAAAGCAGCTTGGTTTTGTTCTTCCCAATTCCACTGCAAATTCATTTTTCCCTTCCAGCACCTACCCAGCTAGTCTGCTTGTTTTCTTCTCTTCACTATTTTTAATGGCACTAATCCATGAAATATTTAAAAAAAACCCTAAAATTACTTAATAGGATGTGCCAATTTCACTGTGCCATTCTTCCATCCCTTTGCTCCCACCCCCAACATGTTGTTTTTTGTTATCTCCTCCTGTACTGCTCCACAAAAATGCAAAGATAAATTTACTCAATTGGAATTCCCCTCTTTCACCACATATCCTGCACAGATGTCAATGTTTTTGCCCCTCCTGTTGTCTGTAATTCACATCTTTAGATTGAAAACTCTTCAAAGCACGGATTGCTCTTTTTAAACAACTTTAAAGATTTCCTTGCTCAAGACCCTTTTTTTAAGATTGGGAACAGAACTCATCTCTTTTGGGGCCTGAAAACAAAACCGATCACAAAAATATCTCTCTTCTGTGCCTTAATCCTCTATACTTTGTAACATTCTGCAGTCTTTTTACCTGAGAGATGGCCCAGTCCTCAGTTTCTCTGACATCTGCCTTTTCTGCCTCTGAAGCATTAAAAATGTTCTGTTTGTTCAGTTTATAAGTAAAAGTTGAGAGAGGATGTCAAAAATCAGGATCTGGAGAAGAGATATCAAAACTAAAGGGCTGAAAAAGGAAAAAATGGGTATTTTTCAGCTGTAACCAACAGTAGGTTAGAAATTAGAAGACCATTTCTTACAATTAGACCACTGAGGTTTTGAAACAGCTGAATAGAAAAGTTAGTACAGAGGCAATCAACAACTTTGAATTTTATAGCTATCCAGCCTGAAACTACACAATTGCCTGCCATGTCTGGGGGCTGCTCTGCATAAACCTAGAGATCCTGGTCCTAGAAGTCCCTTTTGTTTTCTCCTTGAACCTGCAGAGGAGAATGAATTATGAGAGCAAGAAGCAAGAGAGGCTCAAGGACAGGCAGAGTCAAAGTCACCTAATAAGTTCACCTGGTAAGATGGAAGCCTACAGCTACAACATGCAACAACTGCAGTATTTGAATTACATAAAGCAATTATCATCCATCAGTTAAACCATTTCTGACCCAAAGCTGTAAAAGTTTGTATACAGATTCACATAGATCTAAGTCTGGTCAAATCTGTGAGGTTATTTTGGTGCCCTGGAATTAGTTACATAAGTCCAAGGCTGATCTAGATGAAATTTTGGCCGACAAAAACATGCAGATTTGGAACAGTTGGACATAGGTTTCATTTCTATTGCTAGTGAACAACGAGATTATGTGAAACAGATAAAACATCTGCTTGCATACAAATTAAGATCTAGAAGCTTGCATCAGCCTCCCAACCTCTAAATCTTTTCCTTTCATTGTTACATGTCAAAAGAGAAAAGACTAGGAAAACTCAGACCTTACTTGCATTGGTAAGGTGCATAAAACACGTTTCAAACTGACACTGTTTCTGCCACTATTAGTCAAAGAATTCTCCAGCATTTGGTTTCTCTCAGAAATGGTATTTCCTTGACCACACTTAACTATGATTTGCTTGTAGTTCAGCTGACAAAAGTGTTATCTCCATCTCATATTTTCATATCTCCATCTCATATCTCCTTTCATATTTTCACTGGAAACTCCTGACAAATTAATACATATATTGTGATGCATTCAATGTCTCCTAATTTTGAGGTACACTTTCTGTCTATCATCTCACAATGGCCAATGATGCACTCTCTTAACCAGTGAATAGATGGAGTCCCAGTGCTGCCAGTCCAGTACCCCATGCTTGAATCAGTTTCTTAGAAATAGTTTTGGAGTATGACATATTTCATTTTCTTCAAGCTTGCCCACAATGTCTCTATTTTTCTTAAAGCAAAATAGTAATAAACAGTCTTTATCCAATCTAGAAGTCAACTGAGCTCTATCAAGCCTGCTGAGCGTAGGAGTCTCTTGCTTTTACTTGTTCTAATCTCAATTTCTGATCTATAAAATATTGCCTCCTCTGAGTTCCTACTGAGCGTTAAAGAGTTTATTTTCAGTATCTCTTCAATGACAGCACTCAATGCACTGCAAGGACATTGAACACTCTGAAATCCCCAATTGCTTTTCTTTCCTTTCTAGGCCAGACCCGTAGCGATATTCTCCAGAAAAGCTGAAGAGTGTTTTAAAAGCGATAACCTTCTTTTCTCTCTCGTTCAGCTTTGATTTCCGTCTGCCTGGTACAGTCGCTCGGTGTATATGCCTTGTTCCATGAATGTTTTGAGGAGCTGAACCTCAGAGTTCAGAGTCCATGCAGAAAAGATTAACACAGACTATTTCCACTGAACTCTTCCTGTGGGCACCAGGCACAGAGGCACAGCAGGATGTTTAGCTCTGAACAGCTTGCCAAGGCTATTTAGAGGTGTATATCTATATATGTGCTTCAAAACATCTAAGGCTTTCAGGTGTTTTACCAGCCCTAGGTGTTTCACAAACAACTACCCTTTTCTGGAAAAGAATGAAAAAGCCTAATAAACCATGTTGATAGTACACACACCCACACAAATATATATATATATATATATATATATATATACACACACACACACATATACACACCCTTGGAATTCTCTGTATCTCAGCCTTCTGTCACACCACAAAGCCAGCCAGACAGCTCGTTTCTCGTGGCTGGTAGCAGCAGTAGCCAGTTACTAATCTGGCTATTCCCTATGATGACATGATATTACAAGGTATTAAGGACCGAGATATCAAAGCACTTTGGAGAAACAGCGTGGGTAGGTTGCTCATTGGAGTGCATCTGCACAGAGAGAAGCAAACAGCATCACTTTGATATCTTTGCCCAATACGCAAGACTGCAAAATAACCCGTGGTCACCTCTCCGTGGCACTTGTTTTATACACTCTCTAGTTAATTTTTTAAGAAAGCTAGGAAAAATCTTACTAATAAAGACCAAATTGAAACAAATCGATATTGACAGAAATACATAAATCAACCCCAGAATGCAAAATGACTAAAGAACTCCACACTCTGTCTTAATGTATTAGAACTGTGAGCCATCTAGGAAATTTGTATGTATGTGCAATATATATATTTGCATGTATATACATGCATATATGCAAGCATATGTAAATACGTACACTTGCATACTTTCTGTGTGTATGTATATATGTAATATGTATACACACACGTTATACATACACACACACAGATATATATATATATATATATATATATATATAGAGAGAGAGAGAGAGAGAGAGAGAGAGAGAGAGAGAGAGTTAGTTTACACTTAGTATATTAACCCAAATAAACCTTTTTCCTCTGAAATAAAGGGTTCACTTCAGGAACCACTCCTTACATGTAATAAGGACAAGTCCACACGTATTGGCCTCCTCTACCTCCTTGTGCTGAGCAAATACAACATACCTACTTCATGTTATCCTGTAAATGTTCAATTCCAATGTGCTATTATGCTCTGCCTTATGCTATTTCATGAGATCTGAATTGGGAAAGAAAGAAAAAAAAATGGCACATGGAATCCAGGAGAGCCAGAGGGCAAGAGTTAAGCAGGACAGGCTGGTCCTGAAGGGAATGCCCTCAAGGCACTCGGCACCATTTGGCAGGCCTCTCGAAATGCTGAAAGAGCACAGGGCTATCCCACTCACATTTTTGGCCATGGCCCAGCCTGTGCACATCATTCCCTGGAAGGCCGGAGCAGACTGTGCCGCTTTCTCGGCCACCGCCTGTTCCTATCAAAGCCTTCGAGAGCACTCACATAAATCATAAGGTATCCTGGCTGCAGGTAGCGCCTGATTGTAATACAAAACAGGATTTAGGAAGTGGAAAGGCTACCTCCATCTCCCCGCTGTCATTATATCCCTCCTCAAGGTCAGACAGGCAGAGTACAACCACGAAAGGTTAGCTTTGTGCTAGCTGTTCTCTTATTCTAGGAAAATAATCTTGCTTTAATCTTACTTGCAAGAGCCTGATAAAAAGAGAACCATTTATCATCCACTTTAAATGAATAAATCTCATTTAAAAATCATTGTGACGCAGCTTATATGTGATCTATATTGTTAACTTATCACTGCAAAAGCTGACAGGCCTAAAATTAGATCATCCAGCTGCATATGGATACAGGAAAGCAAGATTGAACACCACCCTGTGCTTCACTCTGCTCTTGCAACGGTGGGGAAGAGCCGTGAAGCCAGAGACAAGGACAGCAGAGAGCAGGAGCCTTGTGTGTTTTGTTATGCTGTCTTGTTCCTGAAACACAATGAAAGGATGCCGTGAAATACTAAAGATCACTGAAAATGTCAGGTATAATTGTGTGTATTGGAGGGAGAATGATGGTGAGTTGCCAGTCTGGGAGGTGAAATTGTTGCTTTGTGTTGTAGCCTTCTTTCATGTGCACACAGAGCTAGTACAGCTTAGGAGCCAGGGAGGGGGGGAAAAAAATTAACTAGCATTTTAAGACAGTATAAATAGGCTTGTCAGCCTTGAAAATGTCCCTGTAAAGTGGCACGCGAAATAAACTATGTGGCAGAGCCCTCACGACTACGAAATTCATGGATTGTTGAACATAAGGGTGTTTGCAGACAGAAGACTGTGAATTGGTTGATAAGCAGACACTTAATTGACAGCTCACATCTCGTTTCCAGAGCTGGAATTAAAATAATAACATACGATCTGTGACCCTCAAAGACTGTTCTTAAGAAAACAACAGGGCATACCCAAAATAGTGTTCTAGGTGTATTAAGCTCCCTGTACACGTTGACCTTACCTCTTCGAGCCCTGCATGGGCGCACTGGCAAGCACTGGTTGAGCTGGCAGCTGCACAGCAGCGCAGAATTAAGTGTGTGCACAAGTAACTCCATGTAAAGGGAATGGCACAAGCAGGGGTGCCTGTCCAAGTGTCCATACAATGTTCGGAATTCTTCCAAACCCTGCACTTATAAGGCTGCAAAGAACCCTATGGAGAAAAACAGCCAGGACAAACTGCACACCAAGAAGACAGATGATTTGTGGAAGCCCAGAACAACATCGTGTGCAACGTTTTGAAATGAAGGCAAAGACAACGGCTGCCTCACAAAACGCCTTGGTGTCTCTGTGCCTTTCTCTCCACTGACAAAGCCAGTAAATGGGGACGGCTTAATGCAGCACTTATCTACCTGCAGAGTGGGAATTGAGAGCAAGGGAAAGTTACCAAAGAGAGCAAGTGTTTAAAAAGGAGGTTTCTAACGTAGGAAGCCTCGGGGAGATGAGCAGGAAGCTTTGGGAAGGTGATAAGAAATTAACATGTTTTTGCAGCAGGGATGCTCCTGGAATAACCAACATTAAAGAAAAGCTAAACTGCCAAGACTCGGTGGCTCAGGAGACCAGCCACAAACTGTAAGAAAGGGTTACTGGACCAGCCCAGAACGGACCAAACTGAGAGCCCAAAGGATATTTCAGAGTAGTAAAAAAAAATCAGGCAGAAGAACACATCCATGATTTGTTTTACTAGTTCTGTTCTTTTCATGCTGGTAATAGCACTGGCATTTTGAAATATTCTGGCAGGCATATGCAAGGGTCTGCATTTTATATTTACCCCAGGTTCCTGGAAGAGCTATTCTGTAGCCCAAGGTTGAAGTTTTGAGGAAGGGTGCTAAAGGTACTCAGGCATTTGGGATATTAGGGTAAGTTCTAGGACTTCAGCGAGGAAGGAAAAAAAGGCACAAGGAAAGAAACACCACTACAGTCTATTAATATACATGGAAATTTTGAGTATATGAGCCTACTAGATGAGAACCCAGCACAGCAGTCTGCTGAGTCTCAATCCTGGAAAGACTCAGCTAAACTTGTGACAAATTATTAGGCAGGTCTTTTCAAAATAAACTGGCTCTGGATTATGCACTTAACTATAGTTAACTCAATCTTTGAAATATTCTTTATTTAAGGGACTCAGGCACATTGCACATGCTTGAAAATTATAATCATTTCCATCACATTTTTTACATTAATTTGGGGGTATGCTTTATGAGAATATTGAGAACTCAATGAAAGTATGTAAACGTTTTATCTCTTCAACCATGTCTTTCTATCAGCTACCTATGCTATTTATTCCCCAATGAGGTGTAAAGTCTCATATTTAGGTCTTCAAAGAGAAGAGTCAATGGTTTGTTGTTCAGCACACCTAGGAAGTGTGCCACATAACACTGCATTTTAAGAAACTAACTCTGATGCCAAAGCAATCCACGATAACCTTTCACTCCAACTACTTTAATTTTATACACAAAGATAGTGTGCAATACAGACATACCCTCAGCTCCATTCTCTTGAGTGTTCGGTCTTGCTCTGGTGCCAGGGACAAGTTAGTATCTGACTGAGTGCACAACAAATAAAATGCTTGTCAGAAAAACGACTCACATCTAGTGAGTCGTTTGCATAGTAAAAAGGGTATAAATTTTCAGGACAGAAGCCACTCAATTTTCATTCCCTTTGCGCAGACTCTGCCCAAAGCATGAGGTAATCCTCCCCATTTCACATAAAATAACTCGTATTAGATATGCTCATACAGAGCAGATCACACACGTGTGACACTTCGTGTGTCTCATACAGAGACAGCATCACACAGCTATTGCATTTTGTGCTCTTACCCTTCATACCAACTTCTCTTATAGACACACTATAGGAAACACAAGGTACAGACTCAGAGGGACCTCAGGACACAGATTATTCACAATCTAGACAGGAATATGTCCACAGAGTACAGTTAGAGACATCCCCCAGCTTGTGAAGCTCCTCCTAATTTACTTAGGCTAAGTTAGATAGCTGTTTGCAAATCTCTGGGTAAAAGTTGGCCATATATTTTTCTGAAACGGTGGATTAGAAACTTGCTGACATCTCATGTACATCATTTAAGAAAATCTACAGATTTGAGAAAAGAAGACTTGGGGGTAAAGAGAAGGAAAAAATGCAGTATGTCTTCCTGTTACTTTTATACGGAATCAGTGTTATTTGTCTTAGAAAAAAAAATAGTTTCACTGTTTGATCCAAGATCAAATATAGCATTTTAAGACTAGGTCAAGCTCATACTCTAGCTCACTGTTGAGGAAACAGTGCACAAGGTCAGAACCTGAAACTCATTGAGATTTTTGTTTCCCACTACAAGATCCCTATTGCCACAACTTCTGTGAGTGCCACGTGTCATGAAGGAAATAGTGAATTCACTCCGCACAGAGACTGATAGTATTTCTTTCACCATTGATACTGACGGTTGAAGTGCATCTTGAAGAATTAATCTGATTGGAAGGAAAGTGAGGGAATACGGACTGGAGAGAGGAAAAGATTTCACAAAGTGCCGCAGCCCCAGCATATGTAAGAAAGAAGATAATAAACTCTTCTATACTGCATAAAAGGAAGTTGAGACTAATCATGAACCAAGGTCACAAACACAACAGAAACAAGCACAAAAAGTGCTCGAGAATCCTGCCTACTGGGCAGGGTGTGAAGCACCAAATATTTTTTCTGTTATTTTATCTTTGCTTTTAATTAGTGGCTTTTTACTGTTATCAGCCAAAATCAGATAAAACTGCTGCAGATACAGCTTTTAAAGGGAAGGATCCTGAAAGAAGCATAAGTGGAAAAAAACAGAATCTCTGCAACAAAACCTTCACTAAATGATCTTTTAACGATACATTAATTTTCTGCATCTGCTGAAACATAGCAATTAGGCAATTTAAGAAATGAACAGATACAAATGGAATTGTCACCATGCCAAATAGCTTTAACACCAAGGACACAAATACGAGGACGACAGGCTTTTTGGCACTATGTTATTCTCATTAATATTCCAGTCAGACTAGCTGTCCTATGTCCTAGGCATATGCAGGTACACAGGTCAGTTTTACATGATCATATACAAAACACAAAAGAACAATAAAAAAGAAAAGGGAGGGAAGGAGGGAAACCACAATGATTTGCAGGTATTTGGTTGCAAGGCAGCCATGCTTTTCTTTTTCTGGTCAAGAGCATTCCAGCCTTCTCTACACTCAAACTCCTTCAGAATTCTTAGTAAAACTAACTCTATACTCTTAAAAAAAAAAACCAAAAACAAAAACAAACAAAAAAAATGAAACAATTGTCCAACTGAAAAAAAAAAAATCTGAAACCACAAACTAGCTTGGAGGCCATTTGGAGATTTGCTACAATTTAGGCAGGCATGTATTTGCTGCCTAAAGCAGGGCTGTGCAGGAGACCTTTTTTTTTTCTGTGCAGACACATCAGTAAGTAATCTCAGGCAAGATTACATCTTGGTAACATCCCACCTAGGTGACTATACTGTTTCCAGTAGCTATCATAACTCCTAAGGCCTATAGACATATCCTTAGATTAATCTCATTACAATGTTGGCACTATTAGTTGAATAATATTTATTGCAGCATAACAAATAGCCAGAAGTAGGTCGGAGCAAGTCGGTACCTAAGCAGGATACAGCAGACACCAAAAAATGACTGTCAGCTTCTAGACTAACCAATATTCCATCTGATACAGAGCAAAGGCAAAAGCTACATTAAATCTAGTTGCCACATTGCCTCAAAGGCAACGTCCTCTGAAAAGACCTCCTCTTAAAACATATTCTTGACAAGACAAGCAGTTCAAAACTGCCACAAAAATCATGTGGAGAAAAGAAGTCATAAAAGTGCAAAGAATAATCAATAGACTGGGAATAATTTGGGCTGAGTCCACAAGATATTCTGTTCACTTCAACCTTTACATGCGGACATCCCTTGAAAAGGACTAGTGCTCCACAAAGGCAAGCTTCTCCCCAAAAGGACTTGTATAAAAAGCAAGTGTGTAAAATCAATGACAAAGTCAAACAGTCTTTTTGCAGGAAGTACAGAGGATCTGTCTGCTTCCTTGCAACCTTGCATGGTTTAAAAAATGATCAGCGACTAAAGAATCTAACATGATTAGGGAATTGAATAACCTAACAGCAAACACACCTTCAATAGAGCTAAACGGAAAATAATGGAAGCAGGCGGTTCTTGCATGCTCTGGTGGGCTGTACCCCATAGCAAGACATAAAAAAATATTCGACATCTTTCTGAAGAGCACCATGCCCAGTGGCAGGATAATCTGTCCAGTGCCTGGACAGACTGGATGACTGGGCGGTGGGAAACCTCATGAACTTCAACAAGGGCAAGTGCAGGGTCCTGCACTTGGGGAGGAATAACCCCGGACACCAGTATAGATTAGGGATGGACCTG
>JAVCKT010026025.1:38783-65924 GCA_032273925.1 Rhynchotus rufescens
GCAAAGCCCTTCCTTAATCCTTGGAGGTTTCACAACCTGGTGAGTCTTCTCAATTTGTCTGTGTTTTATAAAATCAAGGTACATCTGTCTCCGCCCGCTCCTCTTTTCACTCTTCTATTTTTACAGTGACAAACATAACCGCCTTTCTCAGAAAATGGGAACTAGGAGATGCTGTAGGAGCTGCAGTAGGCAGTAAAGAAACAAAAAGCAGAGGTCCTCAGTTGGAGTCCAGTGACTGCTTGTCTCCGGGGGCTCCTGGCTCTGCCAGGAGAAGAGTCTGCTGCCCTCTTAGCAATTCATCCAGGCCCTGGAGAGATGAAGTGGGCAGCTGCCCTGAACCATGTGGGGAGCCCCTTGGCACCAGCTCAGGGTGCCTAGGGGCTGTGCAGCACGTGAGGACCTTTTCAAAGAGCTCGTGGCACCTGGCTAGTGCTCGCCCCTTCCGTCTTTGAGGAGCTTTGTGGATCCTGGTCTCTTGTCATCACAGGTACAGATTAGGCTTTGGTTTGGGGCTACGATCAGGTGTCAGGCATTCTTAGTAAATGTGGTATTTTGCTACACAGGGATAAGCAAGTATGATGCTAGAGGCATTTGCAAGGCTGCTTTCCTTCCGGAAAAGATGGAGTTTTCCTAATTGGCAGTTGATGTAAAGTATCTGATAGTTTTCTCTGCAGAATGACATATATAGAGCTTTCAATCACAGTCAGGCAAAGAAACTTCTTCCTTCCCCTCTGGTCATATCAGAGCAGCTGAGTAATTTGATGTGTCTTCTGTAACAAGCCCTTCTCCTCCCTCCCCTTGTTGCTCCACTATCAAAGACAAGTTTTGTTCCTTTCTGTAATGAAAATAATTGGGAGCAGAGTTAAAACAAGAACTCAAAGTTTTTCCCCTAATAATTCTGATTTTGGCAGAGTGGCGATAAAGCTAGCAAGCATAACGTGGTGTGTATTTCCTTCCCTCCTTTTTGGAGGGACTGAGGACAACAAAGTGCCTATTCTTCTACTATTGGCTGCTCTTACTGTAGGCCACAGTAGCTAAGCCTCCTCCCAGTTAGATGCCTCCCTGAATTCTTCCCTGTTTGTGTTAAGCTGGCTGATGATTTCCATTTGGAGGATGGGAACACAAAGGACTCTCAAATTCAGGTCATCTGTGAAGCAAGAAGCCTTGTTTGCCCAAGGAACAAGTCCTTCAAGAGCTGGGTACCCCCAGCTTTGTAAATTTCTAGGTCAGCAAAGTCCTGACACATGAAAGATGAAGCTCATGCATGATACAATAGTCATCAGAGACAGGTAAGTGCTTCTGCACTTTCCGTTCATCTGTCACCATGAGCTAAACAGAACGTTGTTCTTTTCTGTCTATGTTCCCCTAGCACCAGGGAGCTTGGGAAGGAAGGGACTAAATCTTTTGATGTGAAAAGAGATTACAATGCTGGCACTGGAATTTTTAGCTCAACTTTTATTCTGGTACAAAACTATAGCTTACAAAGATGAAATGTACAGCTCCACAAGGCAACCGCTGCTTTGCATTACAGGCTGTGCCTGGGAATCATTAGTGCACATGACAGAGTGCTTCAGGACCCCAGGTCTTGCTTGCAAGCTCTTTCCCACCTCCTCTTGCTGTAAGGAATTCATTCTGCAGTGCTTCTTGGGTTACAGATCTAGCTTTATTTCCTTGTGTTTCCTAGCTCCGAGTAGTCCCTCCCTGCTGTGCCTTAGCCTTACTGACCAAATCTATCGCCAGCATTTTGGAGCTCAGCAAAGCTGAGGCTGGAGGCTCTGCGAGACGTTGCCAAGTAATAAGCGCACTGACTTGCTCCTGCAACACAGGCTGAGGCTGCAGGGAATTGCTGCTAAATCCTACAGGAGGATATTGTTTCAAAGAAACCAGGGGCTAGGAGGCAACTTGGTCAGTGTGTCTGGAGCTTGGGTGCCCTGTGGTACCCCTGGGAAATGCAAAGGGATAAAAAGCAAAGCTCTTCCCTCTCCCCTGGCCTTGCTGTTGTGATGGTCTTCAGGGCAAGAAACTTTCAGAGAGAGAGAGAGTGCTCTGTAGTCCAGGCCCTGTGATCCTAGAAAAACTCTGCAGTATGTTTCCTCTACCCCTTTTCTCCCCAGAATCCCTCAGAACTAAGGATCCCCATCAGCATGGCTCACCTTCCCATCACAACTGTATCGACTTTCTTGCAATCAAATATTTGCGCAGCAACAATTACTCAGTGTGACTAAATGCCTTACAATGATGCTGATGCTTTATTTCTCTCTCTGCATGAAAGAAGGTGCTTATCCTCAGCATTTTTGCTTAGGAAAAACAGGGTGCTATAGAAACTAATGCCATCCTCCAAGTCTCACGTCTCTACGATCGCTAAATGATTGTGTCTGCACATAAAAGATGATTCAGTGGTTCCTTTTCATCACGCTTTTTAGTTAGTTTTGTCTCCAACAGCAAATACTTTTGGAGCAGAGAACGATTAGTAATCCCTCGGATGCACAAAAGTTTTGGGGCTTCAGCAGAAAATCAGCTGGTCTTCCCAAAAGACTTTCAATTTACTGATGTTCTAAAATGGCAATGAGTAGCTTGAATAGTGCAGAGTAGCTACAAAGCTGCTTCTATCACCAGGTTGCAGTGCTATATTATGTAGATGTCACAGGTAAAGCATAACAAATTCTTGTGAGGAGAGAAACTTCAAAGTGACCAGTGTTAGAAGTACTTTAAAGACTGCAGCATCTGGACAAGCATCTCTTGCATATATGTATTTACTGGGGCCAGTTCCAGACTTAAGACTCAAAGGAGGCTTCACTAATTGAGCATAGAGCATAATTGCTTCATAATAGAAGTGATAAACAGTTGGAAGGAGATATAAAGGAGAGTGGATGACTGTCTGACACATCCAGATCTTTTTTTGGTTTTTTTATTTTATTATTTTAGAAAAAGGGGATTGGAGCAGAGGATTGGGACAAATTAGCCCAGCCCCTTCCTCGTAGCACCCTCCAGACCTGTCTGTGCTGCCGTCTGTGCCACACCTGAGTAGCGAGATGCCCACACTCACCACGTGCCTGGGGCCCCATCCCTTGTACAGGTGAGGGCCACTCTTCACTTGACTACAGCCAGCCCTGTGGAGTGTGGGAAAGGGGGAGAGCTTTCAGACCCAGGCCTGGGGTTCTACATTGACCTTTCATACCTTCAGGTATGAACCTTCAACATTCAGGTTATTCTCTGGCTCAGGTCTGCCTTCCTGCTCCACAGAGCGCATCCTAAAGCCGTGGCATAGGATGATCTTCCCAGTAATGGAACATCAAGCGCTAGCCTTTGTTGCCACTCACTGGGCACAGAAAGAGACTGGAATGTGTCTTGTGCTTCCCAGCTTGCACTCTCATTGCTGCGGGCTGGGAGAGCCTGGAGCTAAATGCGTGGCTGCCAGCAGAGGCTGCTTGGCTGCTGTCTACTGCAGCTGATGGGGCTGGAAAGGGCCCACACTGGCTCAAGCAGCAGATCCTGGTTCTTTAATGCACCTCCCCCTGTTTTCTATGACACAAGGCCAAGAAAGAAAGAGATCCAGGAGCATCGTGCCTCTCTATGCACTGTTACTTATTTATCTACCTATTTATATCATGACCATATTTTTCTTTACCATGTATTGCTTGTGGGGTTCTGATTTATCTGCTTAATCTTAGCTGCAAAGGGAATTGGCAAAGACTTGATCACTTTGCTAACGTCCCTCATTTCTAATTTATACACCCAGCTCTGTGACAAATTGAATTTGTATAACACAGTAAACAAAAGGGCTCCGAACTCTGGTTTCCTGTAATGGAATAATATTATTGGAAACACACATTAAGTGGAACAGACAAACCTGGGGAAAGGGCTCAGCTTCCCAGCTGTAATTCACATAGGGTCCAACCTGGTTATTTTGCAATAAAGCTAATAGGAATTTGCACTTGGTGTAATTATACCTAATGATGTTAACTCTTTCCCAAGCCTTGTGCAGCCTTGTGAAAGGAAAGGAGGGAAACTTCTGTGCACTGACAACCAACCAGGGGAGCGGCCATTATTCGGAGCTTCAGGGAGTGGAATGTTGCTGGAAGAGGGTAGTGGGTCTTTGCTGAAAACCGACTACAGTGTTTATGATGATTACAGTCAGCTGTGCTGTCTGTCACCAAGGATGGGTATTTAACCCAGCAGCAATGCCTTAAAGATAAGGCGTTAGCCATTGGCGCAAGGACTTGGAGCAAATATACGGTTACCTTGGTAGCACTTACTGTAGGTGTAGTTCAGCCTGGACGGCCACAAGAGGCAACCAAGAATTGGGCAAATCCACTCCCACAGAAAGATAAATCTGTGATTGCTTCTGCAGGGAGGAAAAAAAAAAGGGAGAAAAAAAGAAAAGAGGAATATTAGAGGAAATCCCTAGTGGACCTACCTTTTTTCCTAACTGAAAAATTGCAACGAGACTGAAAAAGGTGCTGCTGGTGCTGTAAGGAGCCAGACCCTTATTAGGGAAGATCAAAGCCCTTTTTGAACATTTCTACAGGGTCTGAGCAGCTGCCTGCTTCTAAAAGGTGCTTATTTGCCTCCTGAGAGCAGCCCCAGGAGCCGCTGGTGCCCGGGCTCGGCCTGCCCCATGCGTGCGCCCGTGGACGCGCTGCAGGGCCGAGCGTGGCCGCTCCAGCCCCTGCCGGGCGCCGGGGTGATTGGGGCCACAGGGGCCCAGGGAGGTGAGAGCACGGCTTGCAGCTGCCAGAGGTGAAACGCATGGGGACCGCAGCACCCCTTGGCATTGAGGGAGCGCCTCTGCGTTCAGCCTTTCTAGGATCCCTCTGCTGGTTATTGTTATCCTCTCCCTTAGGAGCAGATTGGACCTGGCTCTGTTTCCTGGGAGTGAACGGGAGCAGCTTGAGCGACTTCCTGATTTAGCACCTGGAAGCAGCGTCTGGCTGCAAGCCTGTGTCAGGGCCAGCCCAAAGCAGAGCAGCTCTGCCTGTCACAGCCCCTGCTGCTGCTCTTGACGGCGCTGGCAGCTGTGACCCTAGGAAGCCTTTTCTTTCTCTTTTTTTTTCTCTCCTCCTTCCCATCCCTGTTGAAAGCAAATTTCTCAGTCACTAACCTGAACTGCTCCTGCCCTCTGCACATAGTCTGCACAGAGAGAGAGGAGCTTGTCACTTCTTCACATCTGCATGCAGAACCTGGGGAGACAAAGTCTAAAATTAGAGTGCATTACAGACAGCAGCATCTGAGTGAATTCATTTAATGTCTCTCCAGCAATGGCCCCTGGGGAGGCTGCAAATATACCTGGAAGCAACTGATAATAAATAACATATGAAAGCAGAAACAAAAATAAGCGCAAGATTCTTTTCAGTTTGCACCCAGCGGCAGCTTTCTCTCAGGGCAGTCATGTCTGCGAGTTCCTGGTTGTTGGGGCCGGGACACAGCTCGTGAAATGGGATTTGAAGAAATCAAAACGTTTAAATTGTCTACCAGTAGAAAGGGGGTAATTTTGATGGCCCATTTTGGTATCAGACAAGGAGGACACCAGAAATAATACCATTTATCCTTAATTTTCTGTCTTCTGTTTTTTTTCTCCCCTGGCTCTGTCTAAGATGTTAGCGATTTCAAAGCAAAGAGTATAAATACCCAGCCTTCAGAATGGAGAGGAGACTTTTCTCTCTTTCCAAATTTCTGGAAAGCAGTATGTTTCCATCTGGAATTCACATGTGAATTTCTTACACATGAATTTGCCTTCCAGGTGGTTGGGGCAAGAGAGAACTGCATTTGGCCCAGTGTGGCAGTCCCTGGCTTCCGGGGTTCGTCTCTCACCCTGCAAAAGAGGTAGCAAAGTTGCCGGGAAAGCTGCTGCCATGGAAAAGTTTGGCCGCCTGACGATCTGGCAGCATTCCAAAAGGAGCAGGCAAGTACTTAAAGTTCCTTGGTTATGTTTTCTTTCCAGGTTCTTCTTTTATGTACTCTGAAGCTACATCTAGCTGTATAATCATTACCAGTTCTTCAGCCCTGTTGCTCATTTTGAATGATATTTATTAAGTTACTAGGGTATGTGTAAAACCAGCGGGAGACCCTGGGACTGTGGGGGAGCTGGGAAGAGGAAATTAAAATATGTGTGGAAATCAATCTCATCTTTGCAACATTTCTCAGTCTGCTTAAGCTTAAGGCATGAATTGGATGTGCTTATGTTCATCTTCTGGGCAGGGCAGCTACAGGGTGCCGGCATTCAAGTTTTGCTAGAGCAGGTTTTCTTTATATTCAGTCTGTCCTGAGCCAAAGCCCTTGCTACAAAATTAACTCTATGCCACTACTTTCTCCTGAGTTGAGATACCTTGGCTGAACTGTGTGTGTGTGTATCTGTAGATATTTCTTCTGAGATGCAGAATTTTCTTGGACCGAGAGATCTGATTATTTAAACCTACAGTGCCAGTTTCTCCCTCCAGCTGCAGGCAGACAGTGGGTATTTGTTAGACTGTTGAGTGTTACCCGGGCTCATATCTAGTCTGGAACAAACTGGGCTGGTTTTGTTCTAGTCTGATGCCTGGACTTGTTTTGTGCAGTTTACAAAGCAAAAGCAACCCAATATTTAAGTTAAAGAGATGGTGCCAGTAAAACTCCTCCTAATCCTAAGCCAGCCAGAAAGTTTACAGGAATTGCGAGGGAAGCAGAGAGCAGCCTGGAAATAGCTTTTGTGTTAGAGCAGCCACTCCCCATTGCATTATATACCGCTTCTGAGCATCGCATAATTACCTGTTTGCGCTGATGAAGACATCAGAAGTATCCAAACTACATAGCTGGGTATCTCTCCCACACCTGTGCAGTGCCAAGAGCTTTTATCAGGAAGTGAGGTCTGGGGGCAGAGGGACTGCGTGGGTAATGGAGGAAAAAAAGGATCTTTACACAGTGAGTGCCTGTTCTAACTCTTGGCGATTAAAAGCAGACCTTGCATGGCTTTGAAGTTGAAAATGGCTCTTTGTGCAACTGTTTTGAAGCCAAATTGGGCTTTGAGTGGGTACAAAAATATCTTTGAGATTTAAAGAAGACGTTTACCACAGATCCTGGTTTATGCTTTTCATATGCTATTAAGTTTCCATTACATGGGTAAATGAATTACATACAAAATTTCATAGTTTCAGTAGGAAAATGGTCTCCAGGTCTTGACTTCTTTAGCTTGTTGTCAACACACAAAAGGGGATATTTAATGGTAGTGTTGGCAGATTAACAAATTGCCGTGGCTAGTATTACATGGGATGTTAAAACTGCCAGAAAATGCCAAAGCAGCCCTCTTTATCGGAAGCTGGAAACGAACTGGCCTTTGGGTTACAGGGCAATTTAATCTAAGAAACGTAGGGCAAGGGTTGTTTCTATGCCAGGTCATGAATCACTGCTCTGCAGCCGCAGCAAAGTTTGTGACGAGGGCAGCAGCTCAGGCGGTGGCAGCCGGGCGATGCCAGGGAGCCTGGGGACAGAAGGTGCCCTCAGCTGTGCCTGACGGAGCCCTTGCTCACAGTGAGGAATGGAGAGGATACAGGTGACTGAAAAACACATGTTTGGGCAGGACAAGTCATGCACAGATTTATCCCAAACTGAGAACTTGTTGTGGTTGCGGTCGGAAAGCTGCAGTTTCTATTGAGCCTAAGTAAATTTTGTTTATTCGTTTTCAGTCCTTGAACAAATGAAATAAATATCAGTTTCCACTGTTTCTCTTAATTACATTCATTCTAGAGAAAGCTGCACACAAGGACTATGTTACAGCATCTTCTGTAATTTGTATATCTTCCAGTGGATCATTTTTTCCACCATGTTATAGTTTTATTAAGCAGTAATCCTGCAGAAATGTTCCACTTGGAGCACTGGTTTGGTGGTTAATTGCTGGAGGAAGGTGAAGCCAGGAGGAGTTCCATTTTTCTCAGCGAGTGGCAAGACTGGTTTGTTCGCCTGATTTTTCAGGCGGATTATTTCCTAAAAAAATGTAACTGCTGGCCTAGAGCAACAGCAAGACTGTGGAGGAGGGTTGTGTTTGTTTTTCCTTTTGAAGAAAAAGAGCAGCTGTAGGGAAGCAGAACAACCGCTTTGGAAAGTTGTTGATCCTTAATGAAACAGCAACTTCTTTCAGCTGATCTAACCAACCCGTGCAAAACGTGCAGATATTTACATTTTAATGAGGCAAAGTCATAACACATGGGCTTTAAGTTCAGTGCATGCCCTGCCTGTAAAGATAAAGATCTAGGGCACAAACTTAGAAATTTTTAGGGAGGTTTATAGTTTATTCTTTCACTGTTGCAGCCTGCTGCCTTGAGTAATTACCACAAGAAATGTTGTGTCTAAGAGAAGAGCACTTGGGTTTTCCTGCTGTGCCACCCTTGGCAGACATCCTGCTTCAGTGCAGAATTGTTCAGCACCACACAGAAGAAAAAAGCTCTCCTTTATCCACTGTTGCAGTCCCATCTGCTGCTGGAGGATACTGCATCCTCCAGCCTCGTCTCAAACACCGAGGGCTGGAGCAGCAGAAGCTGTGCCAGATGCCAAGTGGTCACCTGTCAAAGTAGCATCCACACAGGCAGGGGAACCAAGGGAGGAGGTGGGAGCACAGTGCAGTGTATTGAAAACACTGCCAGAACGAGACAGGAACGTAATCATCCTTTGACAAATCTAATTCTTGCAGTAGAGCCCAGGGGCTTTGAAGCCGCCTTGTCTACACCCCAAATCCACATGATTCCTGCTAAGTGAACTGAAATCACCCCTTAATCAAATCTCTCCACAATGCAGTCTGTTAGAGTAGTCGTTATAGAGAAGATAAGGTTTTAACCAAGTTATGCTTGAAAGCTACATGATGTAATTACTGATGTAACATTGCTTCCTGGAGCAGGAGAGGGATCCTTTTTCCTTCTCCTCTTCCTCTGGGGGCTTCAAGAAGCAATCCCCTTTCAACAATCATGCTGCCTTTAAAACATGAAAGCAGAATAGGATTGGCTTATCGTTAACACTGTTGCCTGCTCAGAGTTTCCCGTGGTGCACACTTCTCTGCTGGGACCGGCTCCGGGGCAGGCTGGCATGAGGCACAGCCTTTGCTGCCCAGGGCAGTTATCTCTTGCTTCACAGTCACTCTCTAAACTGAGATCCCAGTTTGCACTTAGTGTGCAGGTTAGGAAGAACCTACCCTGGGCAGGCCGTAATTTCTCCTGTACTCGCTATATTCAGGTTTGTTCCCTGGTTGCGGTAGCTGCTGGTTATGGAGCTGATTAGCAGAATTTAGGAGCAGGTTGAGCCATTCTTCCAACCTTTCTGCCATTCTGGTTCAAATGTTTATTTCCGGCAGTTAGGCAGTGGGTCCCCAGGCAGAGGAAATCCCCGACAGGGCGCGTGCAGTAGAGCTGCTCTTCACGACGGGCCAGTGCCTGCTGAGGTAGCGTCTTTGTGCACAAAGGCCGTGTTGGCCTCGAGCGGGCTGCCAGCGGCGAGCCTGAGCTGCAGCTCTGCGCCGGCTGAGATGACACAGGTTGTTCCCAGCAAGAGTTTTCTGGGGCTAGTCCGGTGCCTGAGTGCTCTGCACCCCTCCCTCGTATCAGTCACTGTGGGACTGGATGTGATTTACTGCTGTCATTAGTACCAATTCACAGTGAATTGCAATGAGTCAATGACACAGTGCTTGTACCTGCAGCAAAAGACAGTTATAGCCAAATCCAAATGTCAAGTCAAATGCTAGCTTCAGAAAAAGACGTATCAGGAACATTTGGTATGATGGGTAATTTAAAACAGGACTGGATTATTATCTGGAATATCACCTCTCTGGATGATGCTTGAAAGAAGATGACATTTCTCTTTTCCTATGAGTGAAGTTCTGCTCTTAAGGTAGGTGGAAGGGGTTTCTGTTTTAGGACACACATCTATCGATTCAAATGATGTTAGTAGGGCTGGCTTAGCAGGGCAACAGCCCCTGCATTTGCTTTGTCTTTTGCTGCAGCACAGAAGGCTCTGGGACTTTTAACATACCCTTGGGAAAGGTTTTATTATGGCTGTCAGTTGTTCACGGAAAATCCTCAGGGTTAAGAAACTCTTTGTTGGCCACCAGCCTTGAAAGCTTAGCTGATTCACTTCGCACGAGGCTTTGCCGAGCTTACATCAACAACCACTGTTTTTACAGGGCGCGCGTGCGTGCCGGCCCAGCCCCGCGGGGATGCGCAGCCGGGACTCGCGCTCCTGGCACAGCAGCTGTGCTTCCCGAACGGCCGCTCCCCGGCAGCAGCTGGGCTTCCTCCCGCTGCAGCGTTCTAGGAAATCGGAGCCTGGCAAAGGTATTTTCTCCCTCACTGCATTTCAAGTGTGCTCTGCGATTCCTCAAGGTTTTGCGGCTCTTGGTAAGGTTTGGGCCGTGATGTGGGCCAAGGCAACTGTGAGATTTATGGCAGGCTCCCAGCACTGGGAAACAAAGCCGGTCAGGAGTGTTGTTTAAAGCACGTAGTGGGATTTGGGCAGAGTCTGTGCAACGAACCTCCCATCATATTCAATTGCTAGCTGCTGTGGGCTGTGTCCCAAGCTGACCAAAAGGTTGGGACAGGTTGTAACAAACTGTAATGGATCTACTCCAGTAATAATTGAAAGATTAATGACCCTTTTGCAATTCTTCGGAATTCTTTCTATCAGACAGTGCTCTTTCTTGTTGCAATGCTGGATTATCCCCATCTTCGTCTCTATCGCTTTGAGGAAGTAGTTCATACCTCAGTTTCCCCTCATAGAAGGACACCATATATTTTTTCTTCTCATTTTCTGAGTTTAGAAAATATTTATTTAGGTTTGAATGTTATCCTGCATATTAATAATAGTATCCTACTGCTGGTGAGGGTCTCTAGCCCCTTTAGTGAGGGACATGATGGTGTGAAAGGAAAATCTTCATAGGCCCATGTCCCTGCACAAGTCTGTAGTCTAACTTGGGAGTGCAAGGCAGACTTAGGGCTCTCACTGTACTTCTGCCTGGCTAATCAGTGGATTCTGTGTGTCGCGAGAGCTGCTGGGAGAGTTTCCTGTCCAAACACATCTGGCAATGAAATACAGTGTGTGAGAGCAGCAAGGAAGGGAAACAGAGGTGAGCTGAGCACAGCTATGCAAGGCATCTTGATGCACTGCTTCATGTTCTGCTTGGAACTTCTTTGCTCTGTGGTCTAAGCTCAGGAAAGGAAACCTGAGCCAAATGCATCAGCACTATTTATTTAGACACAGAAGTTTCAAGGCTAGCTGGGGTTCACCACATACTATAAGATTTCCACTCGCTTTATATTTACATCCTTGTTGGCAGCCACTACCAAATCCCAGTGCTGCAGTAACTCTACTCTGAAGAGCAGTGATCATGGTGTGATGCTGTGTGTGACTACTGCATAGCTGCCTGGGGACTTGGGCTTCATGGTTGCATACAGCTTCTCTGCCAGGGCCTGGCCCCTTTGCCCACAGGAGACAACTGCTTTGCCTTAGTACTCTTAGCACATCAACTTACACACAGTTAAATATCTTGAAAAAATGCTTTACCAAGGAAAGTGCTGACTCATTCTAGCCAGGGAAATTTTACCTAGGGCAAAACTTTTATAAAGTCACCAAACACTATGGAGAGAGGAGAGGAGGGGGGAAAGAAAAAAAAAAAAAGTACATTCCTGGCAACTTCAAGAAAGTTCTGCTGAGTATCAAGAAACAAAAGAGAAATAATGGCTAGAGTCTTGTAGCTCATTTTCCATCTATCACAAAGGAAGGGGGCAAAGGGTTAGTGGGAACTGCTTATAACTGTGGGTTTCAAAGGGTATGATTACAATTTGTCTCTATTGTGAAAGCTCAAGTTTGGAAATAATTGCTTTGTTTAACTTCAGCTCTGTTCCTTTTCTGCTGCGTTTAAAAACACTCGAGAGTCTCCGAACTGCATATTCATCAGTAAAGGCAGAATGACATACAGCTATTGCTCCTAAGTTCAGGCTGCTTTTCTCTTTCTGAGTAAGATATGACCAAAATCTTTACTGATATTATGGAGAGGCAAAATATATAGACACCAGGCAAAATATATAGACATCCACGGCAACCCAGGGTGCCTGAGATAAAGACTGAGATGGAATTAAGAACTCTAGTGCAGTGTTATGCCTGCTGCTCTCTCCCTTCGTCCTTTCCCTCTTTTAGCATTGTGGAGATTTTAGCTCTAACAGGTACCGATGGTTTCTGCAAGAATTGGGTCGTTCTGATGAGCAGAAGAAACTTGACCTGTATCTTATTAGGCACTTAAGAAGTGCCTAATATATCTTACACCAAAGAAACAAGTAAAATTGTTGAAACCTCATTCTCGCTTAAAAACATAGTCAAGTTATTCTTGCTTTAAATCTCGGTTTGAACTTCATTTCCGCTAGGGCACTAAGGTAACTGTATAATTCACTGATTAATGTGGCTACTTTGACTGCTGGCTGATCTCTAAGCTATGAATTATGCTTTCTCCCATCACGGTTACCATTCTGGTATATTCAACAAAACAGTGAGGCCCACTGCAGTTCATCGGCCCAAGGAAAAGTCTGAAAATCGTAAAATTTCTGGACAAATCATGAAAAACAATGCTGTATAAGTCCTGTATGGGGTATCTGGCTAGAAACAAGTATTGTCTTTCACAAGCTGAGGAGCAGAGGTGTCTGGTGAGACTGTTATTAGAAGACCAGAGAGCTGCACAACACTCAGGACAACTGAATCTCTGTTCCAGCACTGCTTTAGAGCTGCTGTATCACCTTCTCTGTCCACTTTTATGTCTCAGGACAGGCCTTTTCTCACTTTGCAGAATGTTTTCCATTTTGGGTCTGTAAATGATACTAGAACACAGTTTGTAGATATTGGAGCCTGCATCAAAATCTCAGTTCCATCTACTGTTAGCATTTGCAGTCCCATTGATAGGCTTTATCCTCTGCATTTCTCATCACAGAATATGGCGCTGGGAACATGGGTTTTATGGTTACTGTCTGCAGCCTGCCAGCATCTCCTGATTCCTCAATGCTTTGGCCCTTTACCCATCTGGTGGCTGTCACTCTTTGCAAGAGATACTGCTTAGGGTTGCAGTAGCCAGGTGCAAGCGACTGCAGTCCCAGCAGCTGGCTCTGTGGATTTATCCATGTTTTCTTTGCTCTTTGAGTTTATTCCCATCACCAAATACTCTTTGGTGCTGAGGATGCAGTACTCACTTTTGCAAATTTAAATCCTATTCTCTGCCTGAACGTCCAAGAGCAGCAACGGGCAGTGGCGTCCTATCTGAGGGAACACCCTTACGTAGAATGAGCTCTGGTCTACCAGGTAAAGGTGCAAAATGAATGTGTTAGGGAGAAGTTCAGCCTCAGCACCAGGCTTCTGCTGTCGACAGCAGGGTGTTAGCTCTGTGAGCAGCAGATGGGTAGCTGGACTGTGACGAGCAGGGGGCTAAACAGCAAATGCATTGCTGCCAGCAACTGGCCACGCAGGGCTTGGCTGTAACATCTTCTCCTGTGGATGGCTTGACTGTGCTGAGGGGGACTGTGGAGGAGGCTCTGCTCATAGCGTAGGGGTGAATCAAGCTGTTGGAGCAGGGACTGTACTGTGAACAGAGCAGGCAGCCAAATGCTCACGCTGCAGAGGCAATGTTGTAAGAGTCAGGAGATCAAGTGACTACAGACTGTAGCTAACCCATTTCTCCTGTCTACCCTGTGTCTATCTGCTGTCATTTAACAGATTTTGCTTGTCACTTCTTCTTGGAGCTGCCACCACTCTGTATGCAATAAAATAGCATTTGAAAAATGCAGTTCTTGCTGTATAAAACTTTAACAAAAACACATCCAGTCACCAAAGCCTCCGGTCTTTTACACTGTTCTTCACCACAGGCAGGCATTTAGAAAGCTTATCCAAAACAAATTTGTTCTTGAAAGACTGTTTTACTGCCCTTCTCTTTTGCCCTAGAAGCCCTTTTAAGTTCATAGAAGAAAAATAAACTACAGATTGTATTTGGTTCAACATGCCTCTGAGTGTTGCCTCTGAGGGAAAGAGCAGCAGCCAGAGTTGAAGGTGAACCAGTAGTGAGCGCACAGACACCCCTATGTGCACCAGGGTGTCCAAGTCTCAAGCCTTCATTTTGCAGCAAAACCTTTTTCCAAATGGAAAAAAAACAAAGAAGCAACAGACTGTGCTTTGTGCCTTCACTTTGATTTTTTTTACAAAGAACATCCCTGTTTTACTTGCACGTATTGTTAAATGGGCAATCCTTCCTTCAGTGAACTGAGATTTTTCTCTAAGGCCCTCATGAAAGTACTTAGCCAATGAAGAGTTCAAAACTATTTTATGTTGCCCTTTTTTGTCTCCCCTGTCCTGTTCCCTTTCTTCTAGTGAATGTTCCCCCAAGATACTGTTTTGTTTAACTGGAGAAAAGCCCTGTAAACCAGTATCTTATAACTCATGTGTGCTCTCTGCTCCTTTGGCTATATTTTTGCATTAAGCTTATAGCAGGGGGATCTTGATGTCTTATGTCTTGATGTCTGATTCCTTATTCTCAGTTTTCCCGCCTGGAAGCCAATATACTTAGGCTGGTTTGTCCAAACTGGGTTATAAAATGCACAATTGCTTTAGGGTTCATGAGTGTTTGTAGGCTATGAGCTGTGTAGTATCTTCTGCTCTATTAGGAAATGGCTGTAAAACTGGTCTGTCATATTAAAACTTACCTGTGTAGAGCAATCTTTCAAAATATTCACTTAATGCAGTATTTCCTTGGGTGCCCCTATTGTTATGCCCTCTTAAACCTTAGATAGTAAGGTGGTTTGCAAGAGCTGCGTACTTTTTGCACTCTATTACAGCTATTTGGAAATAGGGTAGTAATGAAAGTCATAAGCCACAGGGAATTATGTCTAGAACATGCAGTGTTGCGTTCCAAAGTAAATGGTCTATTGATCATGAAAAACTATTTCAATTCCTTTCAAGAAGTCTCTCCAGCTTTCTTCTGGTAGCAAATTATAGTTATAACTTTCAGTTTACTATAACAGTTCTTAATGCTATTATACAGTCCTTTCTGCCATTCACTCTAGTTTCCTGTATGGCAAGGTTGTTCACCTCTTGTCCACAACGGTCTTGAAACAAATGCCAGGAAGTCCTTCCAAATTATGTGCAGGCATTTTGGGACACTTGAGATGCACAGCTCTGCCCAAGCTCTGAGAGGAATGAAGGTTTTCAGTGCTGGGTCTCCCCATTACCTTGTGGCATCTGCTCAGTAGCTTTGGAGATCCTCAGCCACGTATCCTCATTTTTCTTTCTATTCCTCACCCCATGCACAGCTAAATGTGCCCACCGCTGGCAGGCTCAGCAGCCAGAGTGTTTGAAATTTCCTCTGCTGGTAGCAAAACCTGCCATCACGGCAGGCAAACTGGGAAGGTGTCATGGTCTATATGCCTGGGAGAAATCTGCATTGCTTTCCTCTTATCCGAGGGTCAAGTGGAACATTTTAACCACTAAGACTGATTAATCCTGTGCAAAACTCCCTGAAAATATGCTAATGAGTGAAGATCCAAGGAGCAAGTAAACAACAGAGTGGCACCAAGACAGGTGCAAAAAGCAGTAACTACCTTTTGATATACTAATCAAATTATGAGGCATGAGTTTCTGTTTGAACTAAGCAGAATAAATACTCTTAACCTAGAAATGCTTTGGGAAAAAATGCCAAGAGACTCATAAACCCTCTCTGCAGTATTTGCATTGATAATTTTAACCGGCACTTTACAGTTTGGCACTTCATTCATGTGCTGAAGGCAAAAAATCTCTCCTCAAGTCAGGAACATTAAAGTAAAAAATGGATTTCAATAAAACATGATATAAAAACAAGAAATAACTGTAACTGGAATTGAAAATAAACTGCATAAAACTCCGGAGTGAACCTCTCATTTCTGTTCCTGAGACTTTACCTCTCACAGCTACAGTATGATCAGTATTCATACCAACTTTCCTGAGAATTTACTGCTTATGGTAATATTCAATGGTCCTTCAATCACAAGCATTTGTCTGTTCATTTCCATAGCTCCAGAAAATTAAGCGAGAGCAGGTATTAAGCCTTCCTCTTCTCCCTGTCTCCTCTACCAGTGCTAAAATGAACAGAGTGACAATCTGTGGCTTACACAAGTGAAGAACCGGGGAGCCAGATGAACAGAAGAGGTGAGCAAGAAAAAAAAAACCCAACTCACTGAAGATAGAAAAAGTGAAGTGATTTTCATTCCAGCCCTGAATTTTCTCCCCACAGACTCAAATGGTGGAGTTCACATGAGTGCAAAACCACTACTGCTATGTAAAAGTTGGCCCTGCTGTGAAAAATATGAAGTGACTTTTCAATGCAAATTTGCAATATTGCCAAGGGGGAAAGTGCTCTCTCTCTCAGACCTTTGAAAGAGGCAAAGGGAGATTTGGGAGATTTCACTTGGAATCAAATTAATAAAATGCCACTTTTTTCCCCTGTGAGTTTCACAGGGCTAGCAGGCTCTGGTCATTTCATTCCCTGTGCATCAGTGCTAACGATGCCACAGCTCTGTATCTTACAAGCTGTGGGAGACAGGGACCGAGTTTTGCTAGAAGGAGATTCTCCAACTGGCCATCAGAGGCACAGAGAACTACTTTTCCATCCTGAGGACAGAGCAATTGCCAGAGCAGGACAGATGAGTGCACCACACAATGTGATGGTCCGTCTCTAGCAGCAGCCAGGACCAGCTGCTTTAGAGGAATGTGCACAACCAGTTGCAAAAGGCAGCTGCAACTGGTTAGCTGGAGGCAAGCATTTCCTCTCTGGAGTTAGTGCTGAGCCTGGCACAGGTGTGTAAACTTTCCTAACCAGTCTGAGCCAGCTTTGCTCTAAAGGGGTGAGCTGTAAATGGATGAGCATTTGGCTTCGTCCATCCAAATGGGAATCAGCCCAGTACGGAGGAGTCTGCAGCTGGTGTGAAGTTGCTGAACCTGGTTACTTCCTTTACTCTTGCACCCTGGACTCTGCATAGGGATGTGCCAATGGTTCCTTCTGCATTTTGGCTCTTCTCTGGGACAAAGGGACCACTTGCAGCCATGCATTGACTAATGCTGACAGTGTTTGCTGGAGGAAAGCTGTTTTCTGAGGAGATGATTCTTCTCTATTCACTTCAGCTCAGTAATCCATCGTCTTCCTTTACGGCGTCGTCCTTCATAGCACAGCTTTGCTTTTGCTGTTTAAAGAGACTTTTTTCCAAGGCATATTGCATCAGCGGCTGAACACTTGCCTTAATTTTTACCCTTGAATATAAACCTATTTCCAAATGCAGATAGTACATAATAAGCCTTAATATGAGTGACTGCTGAAACTGAAAGGGAGGTGTGAGTGTCATGACAGTAGAGGAGAGAGAGCAGTAAATGAGGATCTGACACGCAGTGAGAAAGCATCTCTGATTTCTATTTTCTCAGTAATGAAAGGCTGCTTGACATTCATCAGTGTTACTTTATATGGTTTGATATTACAATACGCACTGTATAGCTCAGTTACTCCATGCAAAAGTCTGTGGCATCCTTCCAAAACATAATATAAATGGAAGAGGAATTTCTGCAAGGAGCTGATCTCTCTGGCTGTCGTGGATTTGCTAAAGAAACTGATTGACAACCAGTTACCTGGGAGGGTTTTTTAAAAGAGTATACATTTAATATTTCATCATTTTACATGGATCAAATAACATTCTCAGTACAAAGATACCATTATTGTTAGACAGTGAAAAGGAGCAGATTTTACCAGGAGACCCTGTTAGATCTTGAGCTAAAAGATGTGGCTGCTTTACTGGGAAATAATTGCTTTTCAAGTTGACCCTCTATTTTACTTTCTTTTCCCATTTAAAGATGTCCTAAAAATCAGAAATGATGGCTGAAAATGAAATGCAGTTTAATAGTAGATGCATGGGGGATCATGTATTTCTTACAAAAATACTGCCTTTCGCAATGGATATAGATGACCCTTTGCAACAGAAAGGTGATACATATGAGCTGGAAATTACCTGCCTTCAGTAAATGTGAGAGGTTTTATAAATAGCCGGTTGCAACTTCCACTTTTTAGTTCCAGGGCATAGTCACTTTGGCCTGATACTCCGTTATTTGTTGTTGTCAGCCACTTCCCTAGTTTTGTGCAATCCACAGATTTGCTGCACGTACCCTCTGTGTCATCAACTAGGTCACCGATGGGGGCGTTGAAATCCCTTGGCCCTATTTGGGCCGCTGGTTATTAATCCAGTGCCCGTCGTCTGGCTGTGCTTGGGCAGAGGTTTGAGCGCACCGAGGGCTCCAGGTTCAGGTCAGCCATCCCAGGCATGCTCCATAGAGCGGTTTTCTTCTTCCTCTCTTTCCTGCTCCATTCTGTATTTAACTTTCCGAGGCTCATTAACCACAAGCCTCTATCTGTTACCATGCCAGATCAGTGGAGTTATTTTTTGGCTGCAGTTATGCTCCCGTTTGGAGTATTAATTTCTTTTAACGCTTGCCCTATTAATCACTTTAACAATCAAATTAAAACAATTATTTTAATGAGCTAATGGATTATAAAGAGCAGGTGATACACATTTATAACCGCTTATGCCAGAGCACTTTTATAAGAGTCAGCCTTGTCAGTTATATATTTGACCGTAAATGTACTCCTATAGGGTTGGGAGGAGGGATGGGTAAGTGCTCTGTTTGACTGATTTAAATATGCCTGCCTCATCACTGCAGGAACTTTTATGTGCTCTAGGCCTATTAAAATGTAGTGCCAGCCATTGAAAATGATAAGCTGTTACGTTTCTTGTGGGATATCAGTAGTAGAAGGTAAGATATTCTCTTTGGATTGCCCCTATTCTGGCTACTCTGAATATGTGAACAAAAGGAAGCTTTTTACGACATTTTTCATGAGCTCCAGTCAAGTAGATGCTGGCTTACCAGGTTCCACCATCTGTCCCACGGCTCAGAGTGGTCTAATCCTCGTGTCAAAATTCTGGCCTGAGGAAGTGGGTGTTGTTTGACTCCTGACACCTTTCATATTTTGCTAACTCAAAGCGTGATTTCTTGCTGGATTCCATCCTGCCAGGGCTGATTTTTAAGAGGTGGAAGGATAGCATCAAGGGACCCCTCTAGGCATAGAGGCACCGTAGAGGCACTAGCCAGTGCAAGAAGATACAGACCGAGAACACGTTTCTGCCTTCCTTTAGATTTGGAACAGTGTGGATTCAGCATAGCGCTTTGCTGTGTCTGTCTCAGTCTTGTAGTGTGAATACCAGAGAACTTCCAGAAGATGCAGCAGCTGAACTTGCTCTCTCAGGATAAGCCCCATTCTGGTTCACGACACAAATTCTCAAATTACACAGCTCTCGTTTGGATGTGAGGAGTTCTCCCAGGGGAAGCAGGAAGGCATGGGTTAAGCACCACATATCGGATGATTTGTGAGAGGTAATGCTTCTCCATGCCTTTGAGGTTCTTGAGGCTTAGATCATGCTAGCTGAGCCCTAATAGTGAAGTCTGGGTTTCTCCAGCTTCTGGTTACACTATGAATTTTACTTTTCATCTCAGACAATATTAGAAAATGCTGAAAATGACAAGATACAAATAAAAGCAGATTTCTTGCAGATCTCTGGGCAAGTTCATTGCATGCTATCACCAAAACATTTCACTCCTCAGGAAGTCAGATCAAATTCCGGTGTTTTCAATATCCTCTGCTCCATTGTGATGCCACTAACTGCAGAATGCAATTTCACTCCTCCTGAAGCAGAAGAGCACATCCTGCCTCTCTTGCCTCCATACAATTTAAAAGAAATAGAGGATTTTTTTCGCTCACCATTCACAAATGAAACCTGCTGTCTTTATCTTGCTGAACTTAATTAATATCAAGGTTAGCAGGTCATCTGCCAGGCAGCCTACTTCCTTCTCTTTCTTTTGGCCTTTGTCAGTCAGTCATTAGTGTATGTGGTAGTAAGCAAATTCACTCTCCTCTTTTAAAACTGGAGGACTGACCTAGCTATTATGTGGGCACATCATAAAGTCACAAAGAGGCCAAGAACAGGCTCTAAATTGTCCGTTCGTTCCTTTTTTTTTAAATGATTTTTGAGGGTTCTTTGTGGATTTTTCTTCTCTAACAGCTAGCCCTTTCCATAACAGGGAGCACATCCCCGGAGAACGGCTCTCTGCCTTATCTGATCCTGCCTCACCTTTACTGTAACATTCTGTGTTTTTTGTTTCTATTCGTAGCTAATTATATTTTCATAAAGGTTAATTGTTCCAATGAGTTGAAGGAGAGTCAGCAAATACCCATGGGAAACTAAGTGCTAAATGCATGACTGTTTGGAGAGCTACTCAGGCAAAGTGCTGTGAATTCCCTAATGTGATTTGCACAAAGACCTTGCACTTGCATTGTCTGTAGTACTCAGGGCCCATATTTCTCTTCCCTGGAGTTCCTTTCCTCTATACCCTGCTCTTACTCAGTTCCCTGTGATCTATCTATGTCTCTGTCTCTGCTATCAGTTTGCATTGGATTTTTTTCTGTCTCAGTTCTGGTTTTTGTATCACCTCTTGTTTTCAGCTCCAGGGCTCTATACCACATGGCCTGGCCCTGTGCTGGCTTTTACCCCACCCTTTGCGTACGTGGCCAAGGGCTCCTGGATTTCTTTCTTGCCTGTTGTTCGGGGTGCCCATCTGGTTGGTAAAATTAGCCAACCTGAAAGGACTGGCATTTGAAACAGCCGGCTCTCAAAGGCCAAGAGGGCATGGGAGAAAAGAGCAATTCCTCTTTGGGCTTTCCTAGTTAGAAACAAGGTCAGAGAAGTATAAAGGGAATGGTCCAAAGTGGTGCAGAAACCATGTGGCCAGGATCTGAAAGCAGTTATCCTGCAGTTGCTGCTGCTTAGGAGAAAGTTTCCTCGTAGAGTGGCAAGACAGTGTTTTTATGCATATCTGTGTCATATCCATGGCAAGTACAGGGAAGGCTAGAGTAGAAATGACACAGCTTTTCAGACCTCTTTGTCAACTGTAACTATGTGGGCGGAAGGGTGTCCTTCAAGTGCCTAAAGGAATGGGTTTATGATTTATATGTACATACAGGGCAGTTTTATTTTTAAACCATTTAAACTGAGTTTAAATTATCTTAAAGCATAGCTTTTAGTGGTGGGAAATGTATGCTTAAAGGCAACCGTGAGGGAGTGAGTGGTGAGCAGGAGAAAAATGAAAGAGTGAAAGAGTGCAAAATACCACAGAGTGTGTCTAAATTTCATTTGCATTAAAAGCTAAATGTAAACCAAGGATTCCTTAAAAATGTTCTGAGAAAAGCCTAACAGTCTTTCAAATTTTTATTTTATTTTATTCTAGCCGCAGAAGAGGCAAAAATTGTCTGACTAAGGCAGGCTAAAATAAGACCTTAAAAAAAGGGCCTAGATACACTTAGCTAGAAATGCCCACCAGTGGCAGAGAAGATGAGTATGGACGTATGCTTGACTCGCTGTCGCTGGCTTCCTTGCTTGCTGTTGCTGCAGAGCATCTGTAAGGCAAATTGGTTCTTGTAAGCTCACACCTTCTCCTCGTTCTGGGGCTCACTTGCTGATGTTTTGCAACATGTTTTGCAACACACTCTGACCAGAAATGTCGTCTTTGGAGCCAGTCAGCCAAAAACACGGCCCGGAAATCAGTGAATGGAAATTAAGATACATAGAGTAGGCTCAGTTTAGCCTCAGAGCCAGAGCCTGTCTCTCCTCCTGTCTCCGTGGCAAATACTGTGTGGCTGGCAGAAAGCAATAATGATACTTGCTTCCTCTCTGCAGATACAGAAAGTCAATTAGTGACACTGTGAGCAGGAACTGTGAACTCTCAGCTAAGCTTAGCCAGCGGCTCACTGTTTGGGTTGTCCTTAGTGAAGTCATACCACGTTGCTGTGATCAAGGTTACACTTCTGGAGAATGTGCTTTCAAGCACAATTATTGGTAACCTTAGTCAGACCACGAGAACGTGGCTTACCAGGGACTGTTTCAGTACAACTTCTCAGAATTTAACTGCTTTAGTGGACCATTTCGCTCTCATGAAATGCGATAGAAACAGAGAAACAGAGCTGCAGAAAACTAGTTTGGAATACTGTAAGTAAGTCACAGTTCCAGGGATAGGAGCTTGAAAAGCCTAGGACCTCAAGTCAAAATAGCAGTATCAGACTCTCAGTTTCTCAGTATGCCAGAAATCTTTTCAGCAGCTCTGAAACTAAACCTGTGCCTCATCTGTTTACCTTGCTTTTATATATATATATATAAAAGAAAGAGCAGAATGTCACATGTGCTTCTGGCAGCCATAAAGCTCCAGTTCAACAGGAAATTCCCCAAATAGCACATTTTCATATCCAGATGGAACAAATATTATTTTGACATTTCATAATTGCCATGAAATGGGGAATTCTGGCTTCCACCCACCTGTATTCGTACATATGTCTCAATAGCTTTATGACTGTTGCCTCAAAGGCGCTATAAAAGCGTAAATCCTGAATGCATTTTTTAATGCACATGTTGAATAATAATGTCACACTAAATAAAGTGCTCAATTAAAATCTGACTGGATTAATTTCACAAAGGCAGCAAGCACTTGTACATGCTTATATTTGCCGTGAGGTACAAGTACAGACGCCAAGGGAAGTACAGCTTGTTCAGGTTTTCATCTGCCATGAAGCGCCAAGTAAACCACGTTCACAAAAAGATGAGGATCAATGGGAAAGGTAACGTGGACCATCTGCAGCCATTTGAGGCTAGGAGTTGCCATGGTGACTTGAACCCAAAGATCCTAGATGTGTGCGTGTTCTATTATAAACTCGGAGTTGAGCAGAGCAATTCTGATTGATTTATGGCCTCCGAAATAGCAGAACTTCTTCTCAAAGCAATGCTGCCTTTGTAAGCAGAGCAACTGTGAATGCTCCCATTTTTCCCCTCTCCTGCGTTTCATCTCTTTTTTCCTTCAGAGCGGTTTCCAATTCACCCGTGTGCAATTGTCATATCAGGTGCTCACACTAGCGCTGCGACTGGCTAGCACAGAACGTCGCGGCAGCAGGGGCACTGGGTGCATTTTCAAGGGGTCTTGGCATCCAGAGCTAACGCGGGTAGGCAACAACTGCTCTCTGCTGGGCTAGAGAGAACAGGAAGGGAAAAAGAGAGGGAAGAAACTCATGCTGAAAGATACAACAGTATCTTAAACATAGTCCAGACTGCTGTGCAAGTGCTGCAACCGCTGCAAGATGAGCAGACTATCTATTACTGAAGAGGTTTGTAACTACTAAGGATGCACGTAACAGCTAATGTGGCCTCTGATTCCATATATGCTCTGTATGTGTTCTACACATTTCTATATGGCTACACTTCCTTACTCAGGTATTTTTCCCATGCTGTCGGGTGTTCCCTAGAGCTGCCAGCTCGGGTTTTATAAAGATTTCTGAGCAATCAGCTCTTTGTAATGCTGTGTAGCCTCTTGTAGCTCACATCCTGGCAGCAGTGCAGTTTCATTAATGCTTTTTCTTGTTGCAGTTAATCAGGGTAGGCCCTGGAAGAGGTCACAGTTGCAGAGCTCACTCCTTCACAGGCAGCTCCCTCGTCTCAGTGCTGCTCTGACTCCACAGAGGAGGAAAAGCTGAAGATGCACAGGAAAAGTGGTAAGTTACACTGGAACACGTGTTCCAGCTCACTTGTAGCTTTATAAAGGTTTGCAATTTTCATGCACCTTCTCTACTCAGAGTTCCACGTTCTCTGGGAAAAGCTCTCACTGAAATGATTTGTGTGTTTGATTTGCAGCCCAGAGAGTGTCCATTTTGTAGTGAGATAAATCATAGCAATGCCTTATTGCTGGGACAGATTGGTTGGCATCTTAAATGGAATACCACTCCATTATCACTCCCTGCCTCTGAATACCTGATGGCTTTATTAACCAAATTAACCAAATCTCATCAGAGCAATAGTTGGATGTTTCAATTATGGAGCCCTCCGCAGTGGGTTTAGGGGACTGCTTTTATTTTTAACTTCAGTGCCATGTCTTCCTTTCGCTTGGAGTAGGTTGCCCGTAAGTGACTTTTGGTAGCCTACAGAAAGTAACAGATGATGTCTGTGAGAGGACGAAGATGACTGGGGAGATCCAGCTTCTGTGGGGCAGATTTTCTTCCTCTCAGCTCATGATAGCAGCAGTAAGGGCTGCTGCCATTCTCCCTGCAGCCCTGCAAGGTGGGCAATTAGGGACAAAACTCCCCTCAAGGAAGGTGACTGCATGACATACCTGATGTTGCTTGTCTGCTGAAATGACAGCAGGTGCTGCTAATTTGAAGAGAGCAGTGACAGGTCGTGTTTAGTATTAGCCATGACAGGCCCACGCCTTAGAGTTCCTGGAATCATTCATGGGATTATACGAGACTTCAAATCCTATTACTAGAAAGAGGGAGGGGGGAAAAAAAAAAACAGAGAGAGAGAGAGAGGGCAAAAGAGGGAGAAAGATAATAAGTTGTTTCTAGCTTCCAAGTCCTGGAAGAAGATTCCACATCATTTAGAACGTGTTCTATCTACATTGCAACTGCTCACCTTGCCCTATTTAGAGGTCATGTAAATACATTTTTGAATCAGGAACTGATACAGTTGCCAGGGGAAACTCTATATTCTAGAGGGAAAATTGTTATTACATTTGCAAAACTTGAAATTTCTCTAACTCCTAAATGTAAAACAAATGTGACATAAGGAAGAGGAAAGAGTGGGTGGGAAGTGAGGAGATGAAGTAGAAGCTCAAATCAGGGTTTAGCACAATCTTGATGGTTGCTACATCCCTTTACAACACAGAATTTACAATTTTGAGTTCCGCAGAATGCCTTTGGGAGCTTCATGCTGAAGCAATTCTTGTACAGAGCAAACTGACTTAGTTGTACCATTACTAACATGCAGTAATAACCAAAAAAAAAAAAAAAAGGAGGTGTTACAGACTGAGATGAGGGGCTACTCCAGGTCAAAATTCTCAGACCGTACTGAGTTGCTAAATACACTAAGTATGTTTACATGCCAATACCATTCTGCAGGCAGTTGTCAACTCTCTGCCTGTGTTCCAGACTGAGCTGGCTTCCATCTACAAATTGGAAGGTGCTGAGCTCCTACTAATATTCTACATATGAAATTCTTGTTCTGCAGACTCTCAGTAAACACTGTAATTGATCTTTATGGAGTTACTGTTCCTTTTTCGCTTTACAAACAGAAGAAAATGGCTGCTTTGTGAACAGCTGAAAGGATTAACAGTCTTCCAAGATGAGAAACAGATCAAGCTTCTTGTGCGGCCATACCTGCCATCCACCCGTGTCCTTATCATGTGGTCATTAAGCTGCCCTCGTGCTGTGTTTCAGAGCGAACAGCCCAGATGAGACTCTCTAGGGTGAAACCATGAGCAGAGAAGTGGTGATCTTGGCTTGGTGTGTCTGGGTCCCGGAGCGTGGGAGCTGGGACACTCTTTTCCCAAAGGCAATGTGCTGAATGCAGTACGGTATTTTCCATTTTGTCACATTTCCCTCAATTGATTTTCACTGGACACAAATACTGCACTTTGGGATTGTCATTAGCTGCCAGTTGATTGGGTTTCTCCATCCATGGGGGAGCGGCTGGCCAGTGCTGTGCCAGGACTGCTCTGACTTGCCAGGGACAAGCCATCCGCGCCGTTCCCGGGAGCTCCTGCTCTCCGTCAGAGGCCTAGGGCTGGCAGAGGGGCTGGAAGGGCGTGGGGAAGGGATAGGTGGGGCGCTGTGCCTGGCCTGGTTCCCGTGGCACAAAGGCTGTAGGACAGCGATGCTTTTCTTTCTGACACAAGCTGAGTGAAGAGGCTGGGTTTTTATTTTTTTCTCTCTCGCTGTTACTGTATGTTATAGCAAAAGCTCCTCTCTTTGTTAAAACTGACATGTTTTGGAAATACATGCCAATTCTGACAACATTTCACATATACACAAAAGAGGCAGAGTGCCTTAGTGTCAAAGCATCCTGTTGTGACATTTTCCAAGTGGAAAGTTTGGGGGTTTTGTTTCAGAAGAATCTTTCAAGATGAAATCCACCTTTTAATGCCAGAATCTTTTGAAAATTTTGAGAGGATGAAATCAGAAGACAATTTTTCATTTGATTAAAGGACATTCTAGCTAAGGCAAATGGACAGTCTGGACTTTGTTGCTCTGGATATTTTTTAACTTTTTTTTCCTTTTCAGAATTGATAAAAATATGAAAATTTTAACATCAGCCGTTTCTAAGGAAAATATGCAGCTCCAAAAGTAACTGTATCAAAAATCCTTTCCTTTTTCCTGTAGCTTGTCAGGTACCTTCCACTGCTATCATTTTTCCCCATGCTCTGTCTTACACCACAGCCTCTACCATTTATATGAAATTTAGTTCTAGAACTTCCAAGGTACAAGGAAATATTTGACTGGGAAACCAAAGTGAGTAAGGCGGAGCTTTTACCACTTAGAAGCAGGTCAGTGTATGATGTTGTTTTTAAGAGTGCAAAGATAAAGAACGTGTTTCAGGAGTCAAAATGCCTCTGCATTTTGTGGCTTGTGCAAAGTCCATAGCGAGACTGATAACTGGAACAGGATTCTCTAAGTGCAGAATTTTAGTCATGTGTGCATTAATCTTGCTTTGTTCATGTACAACAGCATCTTTCAGGCTTCTGAATAAAGAAAGAAACCACTTGCATCACACCAGAAGTGCTAAGGGAAATGGAGCTAACTCCAGGCTGCTCTACAGAGCTGCCGCAGCGCTCTCATCCAGGAGTCCTGGCTTTCCCTGGCTCGTTATTGCAGCAGCCGCAGGCGCTTTGGGAGGTCCCTTTCATCTACAGCAGGGTTCAGTCGTGAAGCCCACAGTGACGATCAACGGGCCAGATCCACCCCTGAGTTTCAGCAGTGTTTGGGGAATGCTGAGAGCTCTGTGCCTGCTGAGAGCTGGCTCCCCGCCGGGCACCTGCAGGCTGGTGCTCCAGACACCCACAACTTGCTTTTCTCTGATCGTAGTTGTTTTCTGGCACCCTCATTGCCTCTCAACTGCATTTATTGCGACAGGGATTTAAAGCAAGGTATTAAAGTCGTCAGAGGTGAAATACTGTCGACTCATTGCATCTGCATAAATAATTCACCCATACAATTGCACAGGTGGGTTA
>JAVCKT010026025.1:65934-106113 GCA_032273925.1 Rhynchotus rufescens
CGTGCCAGCTAGCCGTTGAGCAGGCGGACCACAGAACAAAATGTAGGACATCTGGCTTCTCTTTTACAAGGCTACAAATACCCAGTTACTTGGCACATATTGTCAAAGGCATTTTATGACACAGATAAATATTTGCAATATAAAGTCACAGCTTGAGTCCTTAGCTTGCTTTATCACCAAAGCTGAAGGAACTAAATGTTTGGTAAAATCTATGTTAACCGAGTGCCCTTTACAAGGCTACCACCCTGTATTCTCTGGATAGCCTACAGTAGGTCATGCTAAGTGCTCTGAAGCATGGAAGAACTAATTCCTAGAAACACACATTAAGACAGCCTGGGCCCATACTGCTCCAGCCTGTATCAGACTGTTTCCCCAAGACCAGCTGTGTGGTTAGTGAGAATTGTTTGCAATTTACTCTCATGTCATATTCTATCTGCTGAAGCTGCCTAAGAGAGCCAAAAGCCCACCATAAATACAAGATGCTCTGGCTCCATGGGAGTCCGTCACTATGTCCAGCTTTATTTTCTTCGAGGCACTTATATGAGGAAAAGCAGCCCTAAACTAAATCCTAACCCATAAAACTAAACCTAAAGCCCTAACTAAGCAGTAAGAATAACTTTTCAGTGCAGGGGAGATTAGATTGCATCTATCCTTAGTCACATCTTTATTGGCAGCTAGCAGAAGAGACACATAATGCGTGAAGTAGCTGGTGTACTGCTCAGCTTGCAGTACTGCAGCTGTGAGTCCCTCTTTGCTCTTAGCTCCTTACTGTGCCTATTGCCTTGTGCAATTTCTGTGCCTTGTGTGCCAGTTCTCTCTTAGCTGTGAGATGACTCACATGCCTGTAGTATTCCAGCTGTATAATTTCCTAGGTCACCCGTACTATTGGTATGAAAATGCTATTGATGTCACTGCTTTCATGAAGCTTGTGCCTATTTTGCTTTATCAGTTTTGTTCGTTTTGAAGAGCTCAGCTAGATCTACTGGATCTAGGACCTTGGGAAGTTTGAGGCTGCTCAAGATGTCAAGAACAGCTATTAAAGATGCACAGTGATGGTGATGATGATGAGAATATGATCAGTTTTTGGTGCCATTCCTTATATTCATATTGTTTTGGGTGTTTTGAAGAAGGGAGTGTGGGAGCCCTGTAGTGTGATTTTTCAATTCACAGGGTATATCTAGCCATAGGAATTAACAAATACCCTAGAGAATCATGTCCTCAGAGTCAATTTATGTTGATGCGTTTCCTGCATCACGTAGATGACAGACCTAGCCCATTCCATCCGGACATTGGAGTGTCTCCTGAATGTTGGCCAAAGTTAAACCCGGCCCACCTCTGTGCAGATGCACTGCACACAGTCTAATGGGTAGAACATTTTTATGGGAAGGGCGTTAGGACAAGGTTTCTGCAGAAGCAGACTATAAAACAAAAAAAAAAATCCCATTATGTTCCAGTATTTTTGGAACCACAGCAATTTTGAAAAACGATTGACCAGTTGTAAGTGCAAAGAAATTAATTGATGATTTTAAGCAAGAAATACAGGATAGGTAATACTGTCCTATAAACACTTCATTTGGGCACAAAGAGGCTATTAATTTTCATGATTCTTCATACCACAAGACAGAAAAGTAATAGCTCAAGTCGTGTATGATGAAATCTAATGTTGTGGTATAATTTTTTTCCATCGATCGAGTCCCAGCCTATCTTGGTTGATTTATAGGAATAACTAGGAACAGGAACTTACTGCAGTATTGCAAGGGCCAGTTAAGTTTATGTGCTTTAGTGATGTTCAGAGATAATAGATTTTAAATTATAGTCTATGTCGTACTCCTACCGATGGGAGCTTCCCTTTGGGGACCGCACAGGAGAGGTGGTTGGTGAAGGAGTAGCTGATGCAAATGGCAGTCATCCCACCACTTCCATTTGGATCTCTTGGGTACCGCTGGTCATCAGTAGGAAAGTAGGGCAACTATCAAGGCAACTTTTGATCATAGCAAAGAGAAGGAAAAAAAAAAAAAAAAGACCACAAGCTCAAGCATCAGAGCAATCTAGCTTCATGCATGCATATAACTCCCAGAACCAAAGGCTCTAGCATCAAGGAATCTGGAGAGTTACGTGTTTGGGGCTGTGAATTCTCATACACATTACTGGTGCTTTTCCCAATTGAAAGGCTAAAAGTTCCAAAGGGGAACAGGAAACATCAGTGTTTTCTTATTCTTCCATGTTTTCTGCCTCATTTTCTCTGCCTTTGTGCCCATATTTAGCATGGCTTTTATCTGGATATTTTCGTTGATGCCAACACCAGCATTTTCAATTACTTTTGCTTTGCTTTCTCTCTATTTTGCTATGGGTAGCTATGGAAACTGGCACTAAATGTCTATTCGGATACCTGATCCACATGATTTTTTCAGAACTTTAAAAGAATGTTTTTTCATCAGTCCCCTGGTCTCTGTTTGTCAGCTTCTCATTTCTAGTCCATGCCTGTTCTAGCCTGGACATATGAACATGTTATTCAAGGGCTGTGTCGAAGAACTTGTTGATAAGTTACTCTTGGTCACACAATAAGCAGATTTTTGATTTATGGTTATTACTTTTGAAGCAGGATCTTTTCCCGTCGAGGAGGCTGTATGATGATGATATTCACATACATGTAGAAGACTTAAGTCTTCTGTATTCTAGATAGATACTCAAACTCAGGGCATGGAAGGAACTGCAGGGAAAGAAAGGGGGCAAAAATTGGAATGCATTATAAAAGATGAATAAATGATTCATCAATCACAGAGTCCCGTGATTTAAGTTGTGGCACACAGATATCTATACTGCAACTGATTGTGCCTATCCATGTGCCTATGCTTGGAACATCTATCCATCATTTTTAAAGCGACCAAAGTTAGAAAGTGCAACTTTAATAGGGCTGTGTGTTCCTTGCTGTCTTTTGTGGAGGCAAACGTTGTTGCCTCTTAGCTGCTCTGTCAGTGAAGCAATGTGGCATTTACAGTTTCTGACTAGTTAGGCTTCTGAAAGTAAGAGCTCCTACTCAGAGATCACAGGTAGCTCTCATCTATCACCTGAAGATACTGTAAAGAGGGACAAGCCAATCTGTACTAGGCAAGTTTCTTTCATTCCTTCTGATAACACCTGTAGGCACCAGAGGCAGAAGGAGCTGTCAGCCAGCTTGGCAGTCCTGCAGATACCAGGTCATCCATCCTGTTAGCACCTTCAGGTAGGCAGCCTCCCTGGGCCTTGGAAATAGTAAGCATGACACCGATAAAGTGCAAGGGCATTCTTGTGAATAGTTTTTTTTTGGTCCTGAAGTACTAATCAGGCCATATCCCGCCTGTACATCACTGAAGGAAAGGCAGCACATGTAAGTGTGCGTGTGGGAAAAGCCCTTTTCCCACAGGTGCTGGTAAAATATTCCCCCAGTACTTACCACTGCAGTGGCCCACTTTGCTTATCCTGGTCCTGATTACCTCCTAAGCTTCCCTGTATATTGGAGCAGTGTAAAGAGGCCGGGATAAGTCCTTCCTTAAATGTCTTTGAATGACTGTTCCTAAATCTTGAATTCTGCAGTCAGACAGAATATCTGAGCTCTCATCCAAAATATTGATTTTCTTTTCCCTAATAATGGGATTACTGGAAGAGTTGTGCAATACAGTCAGTGTTTTATTTCTATACTTTCATCTCTCAAATTGATGGCTGTACAAAAAAACCTTATTATTATTAATGTAAACAAAGCTGATTTGCACCGAGGACTAGAATCAGGTTTCATTAGCAACCTGCACACAAACCAAATGTGACAAGGGAATTCATACGGTCTTGTTGCATTCAGTTGACATTGTGATTAGTCTAATGTTTTGCAGATTGCAAAGTGATTTCAAGTGTTACATTCTCTTCCTTATGGTTTGATGGCAATTTTAGGTAGCCTTGTTCCTTGTATAGTTGCTTTAGGTCTAAAATATTTGCAGTTTCTGCTGCCAGCATCATCTAACAGATGCCTAGAAACACTGCTTAACTCCGTTAAGGCTCAAGGCAGCATTAAAGAGGAAAAAAATCACTCTTGCTCTTTGCACGGGGAGCTGCTGAAAGGCCTCCTGGGGGAGAGGCTTTTTGGAGAGAGCTGGGCCTGGACTAGCTTTCCTGAGGGCAGCCGAAGGGCAAGGCTGAGATTATAGATACAGAGGAGTGGCTCCATTCACTAGTTCTCTGAGCTGCTCAGAAAAATGTGGTGTGCTTTGACAGAGAAAGACTGTGGTAGCTGGGAGTAAAAGGGGTTAATACAAGGAAAGCTGTGTGGGATTCCCCGAGTGCAAAGATGGGTTCCCAAGGAAACTCCGCCATGTGATGCAATCTCCTGGGATTTCTGTGGCATATGCAGTCTGATATCTTCGCTGCACACCTAGAGCATGTGGCCAGCACTTAACTGTGCAGCCCAACGCAGCAGGAGCTAAGATTAGTGGACACGTCCACAGCCATTTTTCTGGCAAGCTAAATTTGTTAACTCCTTCTAGGGGAAATTTTCCCGGCTCAGATGGCAGTCTGCTTCCCTGTTTGATGACAGAGGGATACATGTGAGGGAAAAAGTGCACAGTCTTGCCAGAGAGAGAGGAGAGAGCAGGGAAATGATTTTTGCTCTGGGTTTTTGCAAGGGCATGCGAGGAGACTCGTGCTGGTCTGCATGGTGTCACATGCTGCCAGAGCCAGCTTGGCTGCTGGAACTCTGCCAGATAGCACACCGAGAGAAAAATATTTTTAAGCATCTCAGAAAACTCTTCTCTGAAAGAGAAAGAAATGTTTTACTCTCTCCTGTCAAGTTGCCAGCAAACCGGTCGCTGCTGTGCTCTGCGATATTGTCGTGATCACTGCCCCGAGATGCGGTGTGCTGCACGGAGCTGCTTTGCAGGCTGGCGTAGGCTGTCAGGACCACTGCAAAGGGCCACCAGAAGCAGTCCTCCAGCTGCAAGAACACCAGTGGGGTGCTGCTGTGGAGATGAACATGAGCCTAGGTTTTTCTAGAACTGCTTGACAAAATGCCATTTCAGTGTCCAAAACAGAATATTTCCTGGGAAAAACGAAATTTGCATTGGTGAAAATGTCAAAGTGAATCATTTCAGGATTCCTGTGTCATTTTCATCATAGTGAAAAGTTTTCTTATGCCATTTAGACATCTTTTCATGAAGTTTCCCATCATCTTAAGTTAAAAGTTGTCATGACTTGTGTAAACTGTAAGAATTTGGGGAAATATTTGGAATGCTAATTTAGCATGTTAATTCCCAACAAGTACACAAAGCCACAATCTAGTTCAAAATGGTTTTATATCCCATAGACCAGACAAGCACTAGTTTTGACAAGCACTATTGATTTCCAATTCCATAAAGTCACTTTCTCGTAACTGTACCTCAGGAGAGAAACAAATGTGTTTTGACACGCAAAGAGGTCAGGCTGCATTTTGATGGCACTGCTCACACTTTGTGCCTGAAACAGACTGCACATTTGGAAGAGCAACACAATTTACTACCAAATGAAAGGATATGAAGAACATTTAGGTTTATCTTCTCCACCAACAGGCTTTTTAAAAATACTTGTGGCAAGCTGCTCTGTTCTGATAGCGAAGTGCCCGTGGGGATCTGTCATGCCAACAGAGGCCCCAGGGAGCTCAGAGCTGCTGATGCAAAGCTCTTCACAGGGTCTAGTCACTGTGTTAGGTCAAAGTAAAGACCAGACTAGGCTTGCATGCGTTAAGAGTAAGGGCAATAGCAGATGTTTCATGCAGTGCATCGCACAGCATTTGCTGACTGCTGGAAGAGGTGGTGTGGGGAACCCAGCAGCCGCTTCACCTGGTCCAGGAAACCTCTGCCAGCAACACGCCTGCCACTTGCCGATGTTTGCAGTGAGGGTCTGTAGGGCAGAGCAGTGACGGGAAAATGGGCCTTCCTCCTCTCCTCCTTCCCGCTCTTCTCCCTCCCACCCTTCTCCCTTTCCATGCCATCCATATTACCGAAAGCAGAAATTTTTGCCCTTACATGGATACAGGGGTGGGTGGTAGTCACCCTGCTCAGCATCCCACCCGCTCTGCATCAGAGCACGTGCACCGTGCTCCACATGCTAATATATTCCACATGGCACCATGCACTTGGCTCTGCTCGGTCAGGCAAGTGCCGCAGGCAAAATCATGCAGAGAGGGAAAGTGTGCAGAAGCGTCTCCCTCTCTTCTCTTGTTTCTTTTTTTTTTTTTTCTTTTGTTTTTACTTAATGTTCTTGCCTATCTACGAGGAGAGTTCCTGCTGAAAAGCCACCCTAGTCTGGTTTGGATAGCAAATGGGGCAGAAGCCTGAATTCCAGCTGTGAGCAGAAAGCTGAAGCACCTGGACCTGCTAATTATTTAGAGCCTTTAGTAGAAGCTTGCCATTTTAGGCAGTGCTGAGGGCACTGAGTTACTAAAAGCTGTGTGTGTCACGCCTTAGCACCCTGAATAGGGTGACCTGAATAGGTGCTCTGCTTGGAAGCGGGGTCCAAGCCACATGCATGGAGCCAAGTGTCTCCAGGTGGGAATACACCAATCCATATGCTAGCAGTGGGAAAATCAGAGCAGCAGTAGCTCAGTGAACAGATTAAATGAGTTGTGTATCTATCAGGCTCTGTTTCTTCTCTTCTAGGGTTCTGTTACACAGCCTGGCCTGGAACTGCAGAGCTCCACTCCAAAAGGTAAGACATGAACCTAGAGTTCGTGAGGAGCAGGGACAAGGGAAGTATTTTGGCTAGAGAAGTCAAAGGCAGTCTCTGGCAGTCTCTGGCAGCATGTGTATTTGAAGTCTTCCTCTCACTGTGATCTTTAAGAGTAAATAGAATATAGAGCTAGGAATGTATCTCAGAAAGACAGTCAGACTGTGAACACAGAGGTCACCCGTGTAGGGCTCAGCAGGTGGGACGCCAGCACGTGTGACTTTCTGTGCAGCAAGCTAAGTGGTGTTTTGTTCCTCCCTCTTTTTGTTTCCCTGCAGAGGGGGACGCTGCCCCCCTCTCTCTGCTTCCATCCATCCTTCTCTGTAGCACACGGCAACCCGTGACCCCCCAGATAAAAGATGAGAATGCTAATTGCTTGGAAGCCCTCCACAGAAAGTGGACTCTAAGTGGACTAATGCTGAACAGCAATGGAAATTACAGCACGGACACCACCAGAATCCATCACAATTAATGCGATTAGAGGAGATACCACAAGAATTCATAATGATGTGTGCACAGAAGTTTTCTCAGTGCATCTGAGACGTGCTTTGCTCTTCTCCTGCCCTCTACTTGCACGCTTTGAAGAGTACAGACAAGGGAGCCCCCCCAGGAGCCTTTCATCCTGCCCTGTACCTCTCTTATACCACCCTTGTTTCTAATTGTATGCAAAGACAACAGCAATGGCAATGACTTCATAACGAACCTTCCTAATGAATAAATCATCCTAATTTCAGGGCAAAGTTAGCACAACCATCTACTGTGTCATTTCTATGAATCACAGTGGAAAAAAAGGCCATGCTTGTTGCGACATTGCTTATGCAAATGCAGTACAGCACTAATGAATGTAAGCAAAGTACTACTGTGCCAAGTCAAGGCAGGCTAGCGCCAAAAGGCTCAGGAAGCGGCTGCCACTTTGTCCCAGGGAAGAAGTGATGGGCTGGAGCAGAGAGACTCTCAGGATCTGGGGTCTGTTCTATTCAGTTATTTTAGATTCGGTATTATGCTATTTATTCTTTTGGGACATACAGGCTTATCATTTCCAATTTATGGACAAGCAAACCTTCCTCTGGTTTCCTGGAAGGTGTCATACCGCAGGGGACATTTTAAGCCAGGACTATTCAAAGATCAGCTGCTTGGTGAGAAGAGAGCAGCTCACAGGAAAGGCGGTGTAAGGTACTGGAAACAGAACACATTTAAAAGGATCCACGGTACCTTGGATTCCTTTTGTGATTCTCCAAATCCTTAATCAACCTTAACACCTTACAAAGTAGAACTTCACCAAGGAGATATCTCTGTTCACACTTGTGTGTTGTGCCTGTGCTGATATTGAGTATCTTAATGTTATTGTTTATATTCCTTAAAGCATATAAAATAGCTCTAGAGCCAAACAAGAGCTAGACTTTTGATGCTAACTGCTTTTTGTGTAGAGGGTTAAGAGAAGACTGGCTGCAAACAGTCAGAAAAGCAGAGTAGCTGGGTAGGGGATCAGATGGGAAAGCTAGCTTCAGGATTTCCAGGACATGAAAGCAATTGCATTGCTCTCATACAGCAAGGAGCACACTCAAGTCATGCAGCTAGGGCATCGCTGCCTGGTGTTTGGGTTTTGAAGCCTGCCAGTGTCACTCATAGCTCCAGATTCCAGCACCTGCAGTCTCCCTGGATAGGTGCTATTGCCCTTGGGATGCACAGGCCAGGGCTGGGAGCAGAGGTGCTAGTCAGGCCACAGCAAAGCTAGTGAGACGTCACTTTTCCTCATGTGGAACACTACCAGAGTGTCTCACATACTCAACTCAGCCTGTGCCACAGCCTTCTTGCTGCTACCTAACGTGGTTTTGTTAAAACTATCTAGGCCAACTTAGTAATAGAAGGTGTCCGTTTACCAGCATTTTATCAGATTTGTGCAGTCTCCCTTTGCATTCTCAAGACAAAAGAAAACCATGCCTCAAGCACACTGATAAAGAGCCTTTGAATGGAGACAGCTGAGTCGCATGCCATTTCACAATTAGCACTTTAATTTTGCACATTAATTAGGGCACTGGTGTTTGGAGAGTTCAGTTCTCATCGACCCACTTACACTGCTCAGAGAAGGCCTAAAGAGAAACTAAAGTTTGCAAACAAATCAAAGGAAAAAAAAAAGTCATTAGCAGCTGGGGTCCATGATCTCAATACTGGTGACCTGCGACATTCTTTACATGAACGGCTTTGCTTGCCAGAGCATGGGAAGAAACAATATTTCAACAGCAGCACCATGACACTAAACAAATATAGGCACACTGAAGAAAGGGAATTACTTTCCTGTGCAAGGCACAGGGCAAGTTACAGACAGGAATCCACAGTCCAGCTTTACCACCCCAGCAGTGTTGCTTTGTCTCCCTGTGCTTACATTTCCTCACCCCTAAAATGGGAGGAAAGTTCTTTCTGTCATCTGCCTTTTCTGTGTCTTAGTGGTGCAGGCTGTAAGGTTTTGATGGACTTCTGATAACTGCAAATATGCAAACCTATAGAGACAAGCACCTTGGGATACACATAATCTTCTGGTTACAAATGGAAATCCTTCTCCCAGAAACTGTTACTATGGTTCTGTGTAGCTCTAACACCCTTTTAAACATTATTATTGCACAAGAAGAAAAAAGTTGTTACTTATTTAGGGGTCTAAGACCGATGAATTTAAGTCAAAAGCATGTAAAAAGACCTGGATGTGAATGCATTGTTGATCACTCTGGTAAAGTGGAATTTACAGGCTCTTCTTTGGGTAAGGATGTGAAATGAAACCTGGAAATAAAAATGGCCTGTCATGAGTATGTCCCAGCCATAATATAAACAGTAGTACTATTAAGTGGGAACTATGGATGAAGCAATAGATATATTTATCTTGAAGAAATAGAAACACTGAAAACATGTGCTGCTTTCCAGGAAGTTAAAAGCCAAGAGAGGATAACTCCTCCCAAACCGCAAAAAGAAGAAATGAGATTACAGGGAGGTTAGCTGGAAAATACAACTTCATCATGGCAAAAGCAGAGACTCACTCATAGTTTGAGGCACCTCACATGGTAGCCAGAAGACAACAGAGACAATCCTACAGTAGGAGCATCCAAAGTAGGGTTTGTGGTATGGACTGTGTGTTCAGTTTTGCAGAGGGAATGAGAGAATAGAAAAAGGCAGTTTTAAAAGGGAGCAAGGAGAACTTTATGCAGTCAGACTTTGCTACAGCCCTGCCAGCATGTGAATGAGGACATTCCTCTTTCAGTGTCTCATCTCCGCAGGCTGAAAACAATATGTTTTGCCTCCTCCTCCTTCCTGCCCCTGTCACCAAATAGGCAGGGGCTCTAACACTGAGCATTCCTATCGGAGACTGCTGCTGGAAAACATACAGCAGGTTGGAGAGTTGCATGAATGCTATTTGTTTTCTTTGCACAGAAGAAAAAAAAAGTTGCAGAAAACAGTGTCCCTTTACTCAGTAGTTTGCATGCTTGACTTGAGTGGTAGAAACCTTGATTAAGGTTCTAAACAAGCTTCCTAATACGGCATATGGGATATAGTGTAAGGAAAGGAACATTTATCTGCTCAAAGCAGAGGGTGTTTGATCAGTTCCCCTGGGGGGCCCCAGGTGTGAAAGAAGAATGACATAGAGGAGACACTAAGTCCAGCAGGACAAATAGTGGGTAATTGCTATCGCGTTCTTTGTATCTTCTAAGTCCAGGCTGTGGTGAGCCTACAGATGTAACTGATAAACTGCAAGTGAAATCTGTGGAAGAAATTAGTATTACAAGACTCCTAATCTACACAAGGATAAATCCATTAGCTTGAAAGCACTATTTCTGATTCCCATAGACGTGAAAGAACTCAGAGGGAAATCTTGACAGTAAAATTGCCCTGGATCATGGGCATTTTTTGGAGGCAAATGCTTGCAGTGCCATAGAGTTGCCCGGTACAAATCTGTTGGGAAAGGCTTTTTGGAAACACATATTTTGTATGGGAGCTTTAACACTGACTACACACTATAATACATTCCACAGCATCTGCACTTCCCTCAGCCTTGCAGCCAGCCCTGCACAGTACATTGGCAGCCAGCAGAGGAAAAATATTATCTTGCTGAGGTACTGGCTAAAATAGTATCCAGATATTGGAAAGCAACCACTGATGCTGAATCCAACTATGTGAGGATGAACTCGTGTGTGAAAAGCAAGTTTTATGAGGAAATTGTCTTCTTTAAAACATCATTTACAAGCTGACTTTGAGTTGTTTTCCTCTGGGTGAGAGCACTGCAGTCTCTGAAAGGAAATTTCGTTGCCAAAAACACTCTTCATGTAAGGGTGACAGCAGAGTTAAATGCGAGTAAAATCTATGGTCTTTTCTGGTAGAAGTAATGACAACTACTTTGCATGTATCACTTATAAAAGCCAGAGGCCTCTTTATTCATGCACAGCTTCACATCCAGTCAAGCCTCAAAAAAAATAGTGCTTTTTGATTCAATTCTTAATCTTTTCCAAAAACCTTTGTATGATCTTGCTCTGGAAGGGCTAAAATGAGCAAAGCAGTGCATCCGATTTACCATCAGTTATAGAGTCCAGAAACCTGGAGACTAACGTAAACAGGTCTGTTTGTTTTACAAGTGTCTGTACACATAATATTAAAATCAAATATTGGCGCTGGAGTAGGAACTCATAATGGGATTGTTGCCCGCTTGATAAATAGTTTTTTGTGGGGATTCTTATCAGGTTCCTTACAAACAAACCTGAAGTCAATATTTGCCTGTCTCACGTGTGATTTTGCTGCTTATGCAGCACCTCTCAAAATGAGACAAATCTGTGCATCCCACTGAGGTCTTCACCTTGGGGGCTTGTTTCCTCAGGTGAATGTGGACAGCAGCAGAGCCTCTGAGCTGGGGGGTGAATGCTGTGCCTTGCCTGTGCTCTAGCTCAGTGATATATTAAGGAACAAAAATAGCAGAGGCAGGACTAAAAGGACCAACTTGGCTGCCTGCAGTAGTCTGCTTTCCAGATCTGCCAGTTCCATTTAGAGCCAGAACCAAGATGACTTTGTTTTTCTTTCTGCTCTTCTTTTCTTCTTGTTACTGGAGAGAATATGTGAGCACCTCAGAGAAATTAAACAATTATAGTGCTAGTTTTCACTACAAGTTGCAGACAGGATGTAATCAGTGCAATCCAGATCTTAATGCAGCAAATAGGAGTTTTGCAACTCCTATGCAGGCTCACAGTTAAAGCATATACTTCACTGAAGCATTCTGATGAACTTGAGTTCCGTGGTCCGAAGTGGTGTGTAAGGGTACAGTCAGTCGTGCGCTTACATGTTTTCCAGATCAAGACCTGGGCTTTGATGGATGTCTTGCTTGGCATTCTTGAGAACAGAAAGACATTAACTAGAACCTACATTCTGCAGAAACAGCTGGCCACAGACAAAGATGCTAAAGAGAAAAAGGACGGAGAAAGAGTAATACCAGGTGTTAGCATGTTTAGATAGCTGGGCCACTGAGTTGAGGCTTGGGTTTTACGCAGGCTTGCACAGTCCTAGAAATAGGCTAATGAGATTGCAGAGGGAATCTGTTGCTGACCTAAAACTGAATTTCTCTTCCTTCATTTCTGGAGATTGTAGCTGCTCCTCCCACTCTGCATCTATTTTTCTATACACGGATGTATAAATACAGTTTCTAAAAATAGTAAAGTGCCTTTTAAATACAAATACAAATGTTGCCAATTAGCCAGTCTTGCACGATGCCTGGAAAATATAAAATCAAAATATTAATCCAAATCCACATATGACCACATCCTTAGTTGGTGTCAATGTTTGCAGCTCTGCTAATTTCTTTGGAGTGTTGCCACCTTATGCCTGCTAAGGATATGACTCAGTAGAATCCAATTGAAAGACTCTTTTTGTCTTTTCTAAGATATAGATCTGGTCTTCTGTCGTTACAAATGTTTTTAAAAATCTGAAGTGTGTTAGGTGTTGGAACTACCACTGCGGTAAACAATCACATTGGAATACTTTCCTACAACCTCAAATCCCAGCAAGCAGAAAAAGTAAAACCTGTTCCCCTTTCCTTTGTTTATGCTGGGACCGGTAATGCTGATTTTCAAATTTAATTTAACATACGTCTGAAAGTTGCTCGATTGTCCCAGCCAACGATTCAGCCATGTTTCTGGCATGGCTGAATTCAGACTGGACTGGCTATGCAGACCAAAATATTGGCATCAATGAATAATAAGGATGAATAAGTATAAGGAATATAAATTTTTCCCCAACATGTGCCCAGTCTTTGATGTTTAGTTACAGCATTGGCCAGGAAAGAGTGAAGGGAGCAAATTCTTTTACATACTTACAAGGAGATGGGAAATCACACTCCAGAATATGGAACAGAGGACTGAATAAAGATAGGACTTTGAAGGTACTGTGAGGGAAGTTTAAAAAATAGAATAGTAACACTTGTTTGTTAACCAGTCTCCAAACAGAAGATTAAATCTCTGGACAATGAGATTTGAATCCGTTAAATCCAGTCAGTTCAGATGGTGTGTATCCTTTCTTAACAAGAATATTGTCAAGGTAGGATAATAAGACAGATGCTACATTGTAAAAAAAAGAAAAAAAAAAAAAAGGAAATATAGTAAATAACTTCCAAACATTACTGTACAGAAGAGTTAGTAATGACATACTGTGATGGGGACTCCCCCACATTGAACCAGATCTCTCATAAATTACAGGAGCCTTCTTAGAAATTCCCATTTCAAAGGCTCAGATTTTGGATGCAGACATGAATAACTGGACATGGAAAACCTGTAGGAGTCACTTGGCTTTGGCTCAGGATGGCAAGAGAAATGCAGACGAGTTTGTTAAACAGTGACAGAACTGTCACATCTAAGGGCTTTTAATAATTACGTCCTCCAACACAGTTGCTATTGTAAAATAAATAGGTAAAGGCTGCTCAATCCCAACTCCTGGTTTTGTTTTTACCACTTGTAGGTTATGGGGATGTCTGAGGAGATGGGAATAAGCTGTGTAATCTCTTTCTATGGCAATTTAGTCTCTCAGGTGTAGCCGCTGAAGGAGCTAGAGTCCTGCATGTTATCTCTGTGAAACTTACCCTCTCTCAAAAGACATCAACACAAGCTCTGAGGTATGTGAGTTCTTAAATTCTTAAATGCGTGTTTGTTAATATAATCCCTTTAAATAGGGTAGGTTTGATGGTAGAAGTGGCTATAAACAATGTGTTATTGAGAAAAGGGGGAGAGGAGCCTGCAGTGATTTATATGAAATGTAGCACATACTCTGATCCTAAGGGATCCTGGCTGAGATCTTGCTTGACTGTCCCACCCTTTACCTGGCTAACAAGATATTCCCCATATCAAGTCAAAAAATAGTTCCTTTCTGTAGTGTTAATTGAGACATATCTTAATTTTGCTATCTTTGGGTAAAAGGCCATAATTTGGACACTGCTTGTGGAAAGACAGAAAAAAAGAGCAATCTCCTTAGCAGAGGTAAATCACAACAACTCTCTTGAGGCAGGGAACCCATGTTTTATGCCTGCTGAGAATTTGGCCACAACTTCTTTCAATGCGTGAATGCATTATTTGTAACTACCAAAGAAAACCCCATTTAAATAAGAGCCTAATTCCTACAAAGAAAGAATGTATGAGCCAATGAAAACTTGTTTTCTATTAAGTTCCAAACTCCATTATGTGGAAAGCGCGAAAATTAGGTTGCACACAATGTACCATTTATTAAAACAATTGTTACTGACAATGCAATTTCGTCTCAGTGACAATAATGTTGGAATGAGAGGTAATAGCAGCTTTCAGAGGGAGAAGACACCCAAGATGATATTTTAGGAAGAGAAAGAAGGTGCAGACAACTTGCCTTAGCTGGCACAATTTTCTCAAGACTGTGCACTTGCCTTACCCTTCTGGTGTATGGCAACTCAGAGGCTTCATGTGGCACCACAGGCAGTTTGGTCCTAGTAGAGGGGGAAAGATTCTGTGCAGATATTTGTCTGAGTGTATGCACAGAAGTGCAGTCCTTGCTCAGTTTTTTCATTTGAGAGAATGTCACACCAGGAACAATCAGTAGCAGGAAAAGAGGGGGAGAGAAGTTGATGCTTTAAAAACTCAAGTGGGCATAGTGAGTGTAAGAACCCTGTTGCTTATTTTTAATGCTGCAGCTCTGGGGCAGGCTTTGAAAAATGGACACTCTACATCACACTCCAAATATGCACAAACATTGTGTGATTAAAGCTCTCTGCATCTCAGTACATAAATATGTATTATTATTTATTATTTATATGCTACCACGAATGTACACGGCACTTTTCAGACAAATAAAAGAAGATCTTTCCTGCTGTGAAGTGCTTCCAATCTAAATACTTTGTGGAGCTCTTAAAGTAGCTAATTTAGAAATCCAGCTCTTAGTGCTGCTTTTTAACAACAGCAGGAGCGATCCAATAGAAATCATTTGTTCTCATGCTGATGTTTTGTGAAGGTCTCCACAGACTGTCACTTGCAGCAGGTTTCAGAATGCAAGAGTATCACTGGAGTCTTTGCTAGGGAGGAGTGCTGACATTTTGTTGGGCTCTTTGCAAACACTGCACTGGTGGAAGCTCATTGAAATTCAAGGTTAAATCCTCTGTGTTTTCAGGCCATCGCTTGTCCTAAGTTTCTACTGGGATCTCAATCTCAGTGCTGGAGTGAGCTCCCTCTCTATGCCATGGAGATGTTCAGCATAGCAGAGAGGAGATTTTTGCCTCCGTTTCTACATGTGTGCCCCTAACACATGCTGCTTCTTTCTCTCTTGTGTTTATTCCTTTTCCAGTACGTTCTGGGAGAGTCTAGAAATAAGGCACCCACTGCATGGAGATATATGGTAATTTGGCCAATGACACTTTCTGTCTCCATAAAATTCCCTGTTACTTTCTGACCGGAGCTGCAGCTCATTTTTCCTTCTAGTGCATATTGCAAAGCATTACTTCTTCTGCCTGAGCTCCTGAGAAGGAGCTGTTGTGCTGCAGGTAAGGGTCCTGATGTCACATAGCATCATGGAGACATAGAAATGTCTTCATTAGTTCAGACTTGCAATATGTCTGGCTCCCCTGATTTGCTTGAAAATGCAGCCCTGTGGCTCATCAAATACTGATCTCTGGGCAGGAGCAGGGGCTGGATAGAGCTGCTTGCTGTGCATCTGTGGAAGCATTGCAGGTTTCTTTGGAAATCTTTAGTATCAACCACCTTAGCAGATAGGTCCCGATGGCAGAGGAAGGGTGATTCTTTCTGTTGTCTATCTTTCCCAGATATTTTGATAGCAGTAAATGCAGGAGACAAAGGTGCTATCAAATCCCACTCTGGGCAGGGAACCTAAGCAGGGAGACCATGGTTGACTAACATCCACCTTCCTCAGTGTTAACAGAGGATTTCCAAGCTCTCACATTAATTTGATCCAGTACAAAGTGGCTGGTTTACGTTTAATTTCAAACTGATTATCGCATTTCTCACACATTAGCCCAGCTTGTCAGGCTTGCACTAATCTTAAGTAGCTCCTGGATGGTGCCCTGAGCAGGACAGCCAACATTACTGGAGAGGAGCTACGCAGCAATGAACTGTGCTGTGATCCCTTGGCTTGATACATCCTCTATTAACAGCCAAAGGTGCCACTGAATATGGTTGGTGTCTTTCAGTTACCTAAAGGTATTTTTGATGGAATCAGGCCAATAGTCTTTTCATTTATGACTTAGTTGTATTACCAAAGCCTCTGGAAGCCAAATAGAGAGAGAGATCCTTGTTGTGTGATGTCCCTAACATGCACAGTGTCAAGATAGCAGCAGTACCAAGTAGTACACAATTCATAATGTGTTTCTTGAGGCTCTCTTCCAGTTCTCTTGGACTGAATCACCAAAATGACCCTGTCTATCTTGATCCAACTGTATCACCTCTCAGCTGAGATACATACAAGAAATCAACCATTTCCAGATTCAGTGGTGGGGGGAAAAAACCCAAACACATATGTAGAGCATGGTGTCCAAATGGCATAAGATTGCCAGGAGAGCCACTGCTGTATGTGCCATATAAATTACACAGTCCACCAGGCAGCAAGTTGGAGGTACTTCAAATAGCTGTAGCTACAACCTGCATTTTTACTACTTTAAAGTTCTGGCTGGAAGCCTAGAAGAGGGACTGCGAAGTGGTGCATTCAGCCTGCTGGTCAAACTGGAACTGCTTGCAGTCCTCGGGCAAAGCATCAGGAGCACTAAAGGCATGGCGCTCTGCACAGCAGGCCTGGGGAGCCTCTACCATGAGGATAAAGAGCAGAAATAGTCCCAGCAGCTGACTGCTGCTGCTGGAGAGGAGAGCTGGCTGCTGCCTTTCCCCTAGAAGCACTTCCAGGGATATTTCAGAAGCAGCATGACTGAGGACACTCAAGGAAATTTTACAGCCCCGGCATTCAAAGAAAAGGAAATTCCGCTGCATTTAGCAGAGTGCCAATGGTTCCTATTTTAAGGCAAGTGAGAAAAATAGGAGACTCTAAGCAAATCTGCAACCAGATCATCTGAATAAGCTGAGTGTGCTTGCCTCTCCTTCTGTTTCATTTTGGTGATTCAGTCCAGTGCTATCTGGCTTTACATCAGACTGACACCTGTGATGTCAGTGCAGTTACCTCTTGTTTATAGCAGCATGAGAGAGAGAGAGAGAGAGAGAGAAAAGAAAAAGTGAGCTGGTTTCAGGAAATCGGCCCAGCCTCATTAGCTCTCATTAACTCACCCTAACATGTCCAGTGAGTATTGGCTTAGAAGAAAGGTAGCAGCCACAATACACAGGGCAGGCTTTTGCAGTGAGCATTTTCAGAAGCAAGATAACAGAAGTCGGAGCTCCATCCTTGCAGAATATAACCTGCCATAAACACAGGCTTCCTTTCACTGTCACCTAGCAATAGACTCCATGGTTGCTGAGGCTGCCTGAACACAGTCCACTGTTGAGATGGTAGCTGTGCCAGAGAAGGAAGGTAGCTTTTGCCTCCGCTGATAAGAATTGAGAATTCTTTGTGCTTGGCAAAAAGGAAAAAGAAAAAAGAAAAAAAAAAGAAAAGTAGCATAAAGTTCCCAGTTCTTTTCAGTTAAAAAAGTTCCCCCGGGTGGAAGGGAAGAGTATGTCAAAAAAAAAAAAAAAAAAGAAAGAAAAGAAAGGAAGAATATGTCAAAAGAAAAAAAAAAAAAGATGCACCTCTCTCTTAGCTGGCAGATCAAGAATTTTTGAAAATCATCTTGGAGTGGTGTTTCCTAATGGCAGGGGATGTATGGGAGGAAATCAGCCAATTCCCTTGGTGTCAATCCCTCTTGTCAGTGATGGCAGCAGCTGAAGAATAAAGGAGAGGCACCAAAAAGGTCTGTTTTTCTCTTTTCCTAGAGAGCTCAAGTCTGTCATCCCGATTTAGACCAAAGGAAAGCCCTGGTGAGATGCATGATGTGACTTTGTCTCACAGGTCCCATGACTCAAGCTATCCTAGGAACAGAAACTAGCACAGAGCTCTCTCAAATCCCACGATTATCAGACATCTGCCTCAGAAATAGCAAGGTGTATTTTGTCAGCTATACAGTGCTGCAATCCTGGGAGAGCCACCATCTGTAGCCTGGGATGCCCAGACACTGCCAAGACGCATGAGCTGCTGGGCCATGTTGGGAGGGTTGTTTCTCCAGCAGTTTCATTGACAAGCTTCTCTTTCTCTTTGGCTGTAGAACCTCCACTGGGGATACTGGTACTGCATTTACATGGAACCTGCTGCAGTGGTGATGGGCAGCTGCGCCAGCCAGCTGCATCCCAGTGACAAGCCTAGAGCACTGAGGGGCCTGCTGTCTGCACGGAGGTGAGATTGTCAGTCCAAGGAGTGCATATCTAAGAGGAGGTGGGATTGCTCCCAACTTGTTCCTGGGGAAGCTTGGAAAACACTGCAGAGAACAGCTCTTTCAGGGAACCTCTCCTTTGTTCTGTCCTCTGATACCCTTCAGGCGATACACTGCTTTGCTCTTTGCCATGGGTTGGGGTGACAGGTGCTCATCAAGTAAGATGGAGGACAGTATCTCTTGGGACATGGCCTGGCACACTTGTCTCATTTACCATCCCTCCAGGCAGCCGGCTCAGGAATCCATCTGGCAGCACAAAGGCTTGCTGCAGAGGCAAGTTTTAATGGGGCCAAGCAACAGCTAATTGTGTCTCTTCTATAAAGGACAGGAGGCTCCAGTGGAAAGGTCAGGCCGCTAAAGGCTTGAGTATGCCATGTAGAAAGGAGTTATTTTCAGTCAGATACAGAAATTCCAGGATGTCTCTTCCCTTCCTGTTGTTTCTATGGCAATGCCAGGGCCAGGCTGCGCTGGGCTGCACACGGGCTCAGACAGCAAAGGGAGATACAGCCGCGTGTCAATGGGAGCATCGAGGCCCAGGAAGGCCTCGGGCAGATATTGCATGCTCTGTACTCAGTGCTTCATGCAGAGGGCAGTGCTGAGTAAAGACAAATTCTCTCTCTGCAGCTATCTGGCACATTACAGAAAAAGTACTACTGCATGAGTAGTGGAAGGCGGGAAGAGGAGCCAAGAGGGGTCCAGGGGAAAGACTCTAAAACCTAGGGAATGGAAATAAAAATAAATTAACTGGAGATAATACACTCCTTTCCAAAGGATTTAAAAATATATTGTTGAATTTAATGGCAAGGGTTTCATTCTCTGCAGGATTTTATAGGATGGCCCAAATGGCCCATAGAAAAGCAGCTACAGTCTCCTCAGGAAAAGCCTTTTATTTGCTCTCGCCTCTCTCTTTTCCTGTCTCCTAGCATGGCTCAACAACTGCATAGAATGTGCATCTTTTGGGAGACCTTAAAAGAATTTAGGAAAGCCTTATCACCTTTTCCTAAGACATCCAAAGAGACAGTGTTCTGTAACTAAAAATCTCATCTCTGTGCCAGGTGCTCTACATTCAAATAATAAGAGATTGTCTCGGCCACTAAAAGAACATGACATACAATTAGAAAAATCAAGTAAGCGGCTACGGGAGGTTCCAGCCTGCAGGAGTTGCAGTCCGTGTGCTCTCTCTGTTTTGTCAGGATGGTCGTGGCCCTTTCCTAAGGCACATTGATAGCTGAGTAGGCAAGAGCGCAGCCTTGGCTCTGGCCTGTTCCACCCAAACATAGCTCTGGGTGCCTCTGGTGTGGGATGCTGGTCCAGGCAGTGTCACCAAGGCCCCGACTTCTGAGTGGTGACATTTGTTCTGCTCCAGACTCATGTTGCCAGGCTCAAATCAGCCATGCCTGGAGTCTCAACTCCTGCGTGTCATGAGTGCTGGAGCTGGCCCCCAGGAGCACAGGGGTGTGCAGGCAGTGGCCTCCTTTGCTGATGCTGGTTAATTACATGGCCCCTGCTAAATCCCTCAGGCTTGAAATAAACATTTTTCAGAGCCTAGCAAAGCTAAACAGAGCATTATGTTCCATTCCCAACTGATTCCCATTTTAATTTCCCCCTCAGCATTGCTTTTCTTCTGCGTTTGCTTGCAAACACCAAGCACTTTACTTGATTGCATGAAGCAAGTTTGCTGATGTTGGAAGAACCTACCTTTCTTCTTGCTTTTTTCTCATCCCTGAGGGGTCACAGGCAGCGTTCCAAGGCAAGCACTGGACAAGCCAGTTAATATGAGCTATGGAGAAAGAAGCTGGAAACCTTTAATATGTGGAAGAAAAAGGTCCATTGAACACTTCCAGCAAGTCATGCTTGGACCCTTTCCCCAGAGACACAACCTCTTGCCTGGTACCAAATGCCACCTGTTTTAGAGACCTAAAAGTTTTAGACACCTAAAAGGTAATAGAGACAACTTTCACCCATGTGAGAATAACAAACTTCGGGGGGATATCCCTGCAGCATCTTCTCTTTCTCACCCTTGCTGAAATCCTCTGAGTGTGGCCGGAATTGCCATTAGCCCTTTCTCCATGACATTAACCCTCAAGGCAAGCCCTCATTCCCTAATAACTCACGGCTAAAGTTAATCGAAACACACTAGGCTTTTCCTTCCTTTCAGGAGACGAAGAGCTAGCCAAAGAAGTAACATGGGGTTGCTGTTTGCTCTTTTCTTCATACATATACACAACCCAGGCATCATTAGGAGATAATTTAATTAGATAAGATCAGCTATCAGAGCTAATAACCCCATACAAAATGAGCTTGTGCCAGCCATCAGCCGCGCCAGAAGAGGAGGCAGCTCTCACTCTGTTAATTAGTTTAAGGGAATGTGCATCTGTGTGTCCCTGCTATGAAATCAATAGCGGGCAGCCCTTTTTTCAAGCCAGGTGTCTCTCTGGCAACCGCGCGGGCCTTCACCCCCCCGGCCCCCAGGCCATGGAGCCACTCGCCAGATGTAGCTGCATCCGCCCCCCCGGCCAGCACCCCGGCGGCTCCTCCGCTCCGCTTCCGCTGCTGCCTTTGTTCTCCTCCAGGGCAGGTTTTATTTATGGCGGGTGCTGAAGAAGTGCTGAATCCCTGCAAGGGCTCAGCTCCAGCTCCAGGAGGGCACTTGTATGGGAAGGGGAGGAGAAACAGAAATTGCCATCTGCCGGCAGTGGATGCAGTCAGAGAGCACGAACGTGAGCAATGCCTTTTAAAATACTTGCACGTTGTACCTTCGGGGGCTTGGTTTTGCAAAATAAAACTCAGGGCTGGGTCCATTTTGAGGACCCAGAGTTTAGCCCAGAAGTAAAAGGATGTTAGAGAAACATTCATGCCTTTGACCTACGTTTACTCTTTACCATCTCTGTCCTATTCTACCTAAATTCGTCTGGGAAGGCTTGAGTGGCAGTATCTGAAATAGGAAGCAGAAAACTTCCTAGAAACAGGAAATACTTTGATGGGAAACAGCACAACAGGTAGATGGTAGTAGCATTTGCTGCAATTGGCTTTCCACACGTTAAGGTACAAATGAGTAGCAGGTGTTTGGTTAAAGAAAAACTCCACCCCAAGAGCCTGCTGGGAGCCTCCAGGTCCTCTGGCAGAGAGGGACGAGAGCCCCTTGGGGAGAAGGTGGCAGGGACGTGCTGTGCAGGGCCTGGGCTGCCCTCCCACGCAGCCATGGAGTGCGATGCCACGTGCTGCTGGTGAGTCAGGCACGCCGTTTGAGCTGATTGCTTTGGTAGGAAGCGCCTCTGCCTTTTACTGGCACAAAGTCCATATGCATGGGCAGTGAGGCTGTTGATTTTGGGGGGCTCTTGGAGATAAGTGTTTCTGTAAGGGATTGGCTTGCTGCCTTCTCTGTGACCTCACAGCATTTTTTGTGTCTGTGTCAGCAGTTTGGAAGTTTGCTCCTTAGCATGTCTTGTCTCTAATTCAGTTGGGCAAAGGGATGTTCCTCCAAGTCTGGGGGTTTGTAACTTTATATTACTCATGCAACTAGAGAATTTTTCATACATATATAATAATATATAATAATATGCATATAATATAATAATATTTTGCTACTTCTATTTGCTACTGTTAATAGTTCATAGAAATGTAATGGCTACAACCAGGCTTCCCATTCCCTTTGCAAAATTACATATGTATTTCTCCTGCTGCTGCTTCCCATGTTCCCTTGTGTTCTATCTTCTCTTTAAATCAACTGCTGAGACGTTGAAGAACAGATTAACCTTTTCTCAAAGCGCTTAGGAATCATTAACCCATCATAAACTAATTTAAAGAGGTATTGTATATCATGTAGAGTTACTGGCATGGTGCTGTTACATCAAAGATTAAAAAGCACAGCAAAACAAAGATCCCAAAGTAGGAATGCAGCTGGCTCACTACTCTGCCCATGTCCTTTGGCAGAGCAGGTGAAATAGATATTTACTGACAGCTTGTGAATGCCATAAAAATTGCTACAAGTTTGGTTTATTTCTTTTTTTTTCCTCCTCACACTCCTTTTGTTTTGTTTTTGTTAAAGCTGTGTCTGCTGCATGGCATTTTCAGCTTGTCACAAATTCCTCTCCTACTGCTTTTCAACAGGAGATGAATGGAGAAATCCAAAATAAAGCCCCAAATCCATTTCTTTTCCCTACTGCTGTCTACTGAGTTGTGCTTTTGTGTCAAAATAGGTATTCCAGGACAAAGATGAAGATGCTGTCAGTTGTGCTTATTCCTTGATTTTTACAACGCATGTTCCTTTGAAATCAAAGCATTCACGGACATGCCCAGGAGCCGTGTCCTTCCCCATCCCATACTCTTGGCCTGTATTTGTCCTTTGCCTTAAGTTATTTTAACAAATTAATTCCTTGATGTGAAATTTGTAGGAAAAATAAAATCTGGCACAGGACATCTCTGACTCATAGATCCCTGGGAGGTGTGAGAAATGGAAGAAATTGGGAAAGAGGGGACAGGGGAATCTCTGCTTACTTACCCCATTCCTGTATTCGTCTCAAAGTATCTGTTATTACACTCTCATAGAGACAAGCTCAAGGGTTAAGGCACCTTGGGTCATTGTAAATACAGATTCACTTATCACAGATAGAGAGAAGATGAAAGGAAAGCAACAAGCTAAAGCTGAGATCAGAAGGTCCACTCTAACGATGTTTCACTTTAGATAATAGGAGATGAGGACCAAAGCGTTTTTTAGGTTTCCCAGAACTGGGAAACTTTTCTAAGACTTTTCTAAGGGGTTTTCTGTGACACACAGCAATCTTCCAACACAGCTTCTGTGTGTACTATGTGGGAAAGTGATTTTCTCTGGCACTAAGGGATCCTGAACAGTGCCTCTAGGCATTCGTGTAATTACTTATTCACCGTAACACCAGCTACCAACCTGATGAGGGATGGGCACGTGGCAAGCTGTAATTAATGTTACTGCTTGGCTAAGAATTATGTATATCCTTTCCTTCATCTACTGTCTGCTGGTTTGCCCTGTCTTATCTCCAAGCTCTTTGAGGCAATGACTCACTTTCTCTTTACGCTGGCTTTATTTGCTTACATTAAGGCTAAGGCACCAATATGAAACGGAATGTCCACATTTATACCCCTTGCTGAGCTCCCTACAAAAAAGAAAAAGGGCTTTCTGCTAAAATGTGGAACCTTTTAGGTCTTAAATTCTTAGCTAGGATGCTCATCTGCAGCATATTTATATCCTCCCTCAGCTGGGGAACCTGCTTGCTGGCAGAAAGGAATGACTAAGTCACAAAGTGTGTAACATTTGCATTTTAACTGGTATTGCCCAAGCCCAGCCTCCTCCAGTGGCTCCCTCCAGTGGCTGGCTCCAAAAGCTGTGCCTCCAAAAGCTTCTGCAGAAAATGGCTCTGTTCACAGACATCAGAGGACTAGGTTTTTGGAGACAAGACTTTAGGTCCAGTCCCTGGGGGAATCAGAAACCAGCTGGTGACAGTACTTCAGCACAGGGGCAAAGGTGGGCTGCAATCCAGTATCAAGATGAAGGACATGGATTTCACGTGTAATTTCGTTCTGTTAGCAAAGGTTTGGACCATATGTAGGACACAGTGCTTACAGTTCTCATAGGGCTTAATATCCTTGCGGATCCTAGAGCATCCTCTTCGTTTTGCTTAGAAGCTGAGCAAATAGCAATGATTTTGTCCTAGTCACCTGTTCTTAGTCTGGGAGCCTGACATTTCCAAGGTGCAAGCTCTCTTTGCCAGGGAACAAAATGTCCAAGTATCTGAGCTCAGAGAAGCAGAATGGAAAGCTGAGCCCCCAAAGTCTGCAATATCAAGGTGAAAGAGTTACTTACAAAAAGGCCACTGTTTCCAGAATATTTTCCATATGAAAATATCCATGGCCAACCTGCCTCCTGGAAGCTCAATGTGACAGCCACTAGCAGTGGAAGTGGCCACCACTGATCCACCTCACTTGCTTTGTTACCCAAACCCAAATGCCTTAGGATAGGTGAAGGCTGAATCCAAAGGAAATGCAACATCCTTAGGTTTGCTGTGTGAATTGTCTGATGTTGTGCAAAGTACAACTTGATACAATGCAGGTGACCCCTTACTTGGGAAGCAAAGGCTACTGCTAAAGCATTTCAACAGAAAGAAAAATGCCCGTATCAGCTTGGCTGTTCTTCAGTCTCCGGCAGAGAAGTTGGCAATGCTCATTCATTTAGTTCAGGCACATTCGGGTCAAAATCAATCTTGTCAAAAATATATCACCTGCATTCAATAAGTTTTTTTAAAAAGGAAAGAGGGATATAGACTACAAGAATAAATCACAGCAGAATGGGACTTGCCTGGAAACAAAGCTATCATTTGCTTTGAAAAGATAAATACGTTGTTCACTCTGAACACTTCCTCAATATTTAACAGCCAACTTGGCTAAGGGGTTAGGCTTGCCATTGAAATGGTCATGTCCCACAGTCAATTAATTGGGATGAAGTCAGCAATGAAGAGGATGCTGGGTTTCAAGCACCCCATTTTCCAGGCACAAAACTGGCGAAAAGAGGATTCCATCATGTTTAATGCTGCGTGGAAATGGTTACTCAAATAAATGTGGGGACTACATGTTTCTCTTTTCATTGAGAAGAGACTGGTCCTGCAGACACCCAAAGCACCTGTTCCAGTGATGACTCCATCAGTGTCAGTCAGTGTGTCTCACCACAAGGATCAGTTTTCAGGACTGGAGCCAAAATAACTGTGGTGTGATTCACCTCTGCTTGTCTCCATTATGCTGCAGTCATGCAGTCAAAAACGGGATGAAGCCACAACTAGCTGAAAGCACAGATTCTTTTCCTTTGATAGAAATGGATGCGAAGACCAGTTTGTGAGTTGACAGTCATTTGTGGTGACTGTTGTTTAAGGCTGTGGTTATGGTTGAGAGCAAGGTACAAGTTAGGGAGAAGCGGGGCTGGAAAAGCAGCTTTGTTGTTGAGAGTAGGTATATTTCTCCTGAAGTCTCATTCTGAATTTTCAACCAGCTACTGATTCCTGTCCCATCTCCCCATTCGGGGGATGATTCTGAGATTCTCCTGCTAAATGAGAATATTACGAGTGCTCTGAAAGATCTCCGTGGGGAATCTCACTGTCTCCTAATGCTTATAGCCCAGCTTCCTAATATCATCATCTAACCAGGCCTCTTTGCCCGTGTGAATGCCCCACACAACTACTTGTTCAGGCTGGTACAGAGGGCTATGGTATCCAAAGCACAGGGTATCCAGACCAAGTCTCTTGTTCCATCTGTGCCAAAGATGGTCTTTGCATTCTGTTGAGGGCAGCAAATTTGAGCACCTTGCACGTCTTCTGAACACACGAAGCCGTTGCGAGCTGGCGCTGAAGCCATAGCTCCAGGCAAATGACAGTGAGAGAAAAACACCTGCCTAGCTGTTGTGAAAGGCATTCTGTTTGCCAGCAGAGAAAACTGCTTTTGCCTTGGGAGCTGGGAATTATAGCTCTGTGTGACATATATGTTTTCTCTCCTCTATACATAAGCCTAAGAGGCTTTGATCTCTCCAAATTTGCTGACATTTATCTCCTGCCTGTCCAATCTTTTGGGGTGTTTCTTTGCTATATAAAATCTCTTCTCTTGATTACAAAATATTGTTGAGTTTCAAAGCCTGTAGATTTGTTTCACTCAAACATTTTAGTGGCAAATCCTCTCGTTGCATCAAAGAGAGACTTACTTATTCCAATATTGCTTGGGTACTTGGATGGGCAAAATCCTTCCATTATTTCATAGGTATGTTTATGACTCTGGCCTTTTGTGTCTAGTAATGCAAAGCACGGTCTGAAAAACATCACCGTAAGCTACTGCAGCCCAGTGAGGAAAGCAAAACATAAAGACAACAGGGCCAGGGATAGAGCTGAACACAGTGGCCACATCTCCTTATGCCTACTTGCATAAAAAAAAAATATTGCCTGCCTAACTTTTGCCTAGTCTCCATCCATTCTTTACCAAGCTCCAGCAAGGACATAGCAAAAATCCATCTCTTACATGTGACCTGTAGAGGTAAGACATGGTGAATGTGATCTCTGCTTTGGGCGTTCTCCTGTGTCACATCTATCCTGTTAGCCATTGATACACAGGTTTTATTTTGCCCAGAATATTTGGGAGCAGGGTGCTTTACAAAGAGAGCAAAGACTTCTTGCAAAGGTTAAATTTCCAGACCAACAGCTCCCTGGAGAACTGTGTTCGCACTCAGGCATGTGAGCCTGGTTGTCAGGTAGAGATTTCCACACAGATTCAGTCGACAGGCTCTGGGCAGAAACATTACCCACCTCAGCATTCCTCTAAGCTTTGGAAGTGTTGGGGATCCCCAATGAGAATACCTCTAATGTTCTCAATTTCACAGATGGCTGGGTGAGTGTTGCACCAGAAGAGAGTGTTTCTGCGACACAAGTGCTCTAAAATAACTTGTTCTTCTCTTTCTGTCTAGTTCAATTGCAGGTCAAGCTTTGGAGTAAATAATACAAGCAATTGCAGGGGAAAAAAAAAATCTATCTCCATGACCTACCCTCCGCTTTAGCTCCAAGTTTCTGATTTAAATCATTTTTCATTTAGAAAGTAGAAAAAAATGGATCATGAATGCTTCAGGTAGCTGCTTTCGAGACTGATCTGGAACTGAAGTGCTTGCAAGGATTAACTCCGTGCATTCAGCTTCCCAAATGGAGAGTCTGCATTCAACTCTCTACAGATCTCACCAGTCCCTTATGGCAAGTGATGTTGCTGTTCTTTAAGGAACAGCATAATCACAGGGCAGATAACTCTGAGAAACCATATATGAAATAAAGCTGCACTTACAACTGCAGATAGCTCTTCAAAGAACGGTAACATTTGTGGGAAATGTCCCTGTTTCTAATTTGCAGTCAAGAGTTGGTTCATTGCTTTGTTTTGCTGTAATTGCTCAGGAATCAGCTGATGTTTCTGGCAGTAAGTGGACAAGCTGGCACGGACGATCCCTGTCAAGATAAAGGGGAGTTTTGTTGGTTGCGAGCAATTCCTGGGCTTCGCTGAAGTAGCAAGTCAGACTTGTAGAAGCACATGGCCAAGTGATTCAAAATATTTTCTTTCCAAAGCTATTCTGTAAAGCCAAGTTCAGGGAAGGAAAGAGCAGATGGTGATGACAGATGCTTAGTGGTTTAAAAACACATAGGTGTAGAGAGCACAGCAAAGAACAATTTTCCACCTTTGCCCTATTCAGACAAACCAAATTCCACATTTGCCCCTGTGCTTGCTATATGAAGAGCATTAACCTGTCACTTTTGAAAAGCAAATCAGAAGCATTAAGCAAGGTGGTTGATGGTTGGAAATGAGTGGAAAAGCGTCACCCACAACTCTGGAGTTGCACAGAAACTAATGAAAGTAGCTCTAGATCTACACAACCTCCAAAGAACCTAAAATGGGAAATTCACATTGGTATGTCAACATGCAAGCCAGGGCCTGTGAACCATAGGGCTCAAAGCTTCATCCAACCTTTGTCCAGCACTGATTGATGGCTTTACTCCATCCACAGAGCTGTCATCAGTGATGAAGTGACTGATATCACGAAGGAACTTAGCAGCACAGACACCAAGGTGTAGGTATAAATATTAGGGTGTCATTCCCAGAAGGAGCAGAAACTGAAAGTGATGAACCAGAAAAAGTGATGATCAGGGATGTTCAACTCTGAGATGGGGTTCACTCTAGACATTAAAAAATATATACTGGTTGCTTTGGGCCATGAAAGAGATGTTGAGAAGATACAGTAAAAACAGTAATTGAACTGACACACCATTTATCAAAGGGGCAAGAGTATAGGTTACCTTGTCAGAGAGTTCTCTTCTAGGCCCAGGGAATATGAACTGAATGAATATGCTGAACATACAGTGCAGAAGAAATCTATTCTGCAAAAAGGCACAGTCAGTTGTGGAAAGTCAAACCATCCTTAGTTCTCTTCTGGCTGTAACTTTCTCCCATGGTGGAGAGAATTTAGAGTGTGTGTCCTGCTGATATGTTGGTTTTAGCAAGAAGCAGAAAAAATAGAGGAAAATAGCAACATTGTTTTAGACAACTACAAACAAAGGCTTTTGGCAGGTGGAAGAAGGAAGAATTGCAGACTTTCTGCAACTTTTTTTTTTTTTAATGATGTTTCTTGTAATGGCCAAAGATGCTGAAGAGTTGCAGGGGAGGGCAGCAAAGAGGGGACAAAAGGGAAGCCCAGCTCCTCCTCTCCATGCATTACACATGCATGCTTGCAAATATGGAGTGGAATTCAGGTATTTTCTGCTGACCCCGTGGCCATAGTTGAGATTGTTCAAATTGTTAAGCAGCATCAGCCTTTCATTTTCAGAAAGGTTATGCATAAGTGCACATCCAAATACTGTAATTTTGTGGAAGCCTCATGGGCCGGGCTCTTTAGCATTGCCACCTTAGGGGGAAAAATCAGTGTGATCCTATCCCCAGCACCCATCACCTTGTTCCCATCCTGCAACTTTCCGCTTCATCTCTTTTTTCAGCTCCCACTCTCTCTCTGTCTCGCCGCCATCCTCTTGCAACAGAGAGATCAAGTATCTTTACTTGAACAAGTGGTCAGGTCCTGCAGTGAGCAGTCCCTCAGATATCCTTCACCCCTGCATTCCAGCACAGCAGTAGGCTAGGCTCCTTCCCTCTCCAAATACCAGCCAGGGTCAACATATCACTGACATAAACAGCTGCTGCCCGGCTGGAATGCTGTGTCATGTCATTCACATCAGCAGCACCATGTAGTGGCACTTTGGAACGATTTCAAGGCTCACCAGACTCCCACTAATCTCTTGCTGCCTGACCGGATCCTACTGCACCTGTAGCAGACTTGACAGTCAGTGAATAAGTGCAAATAAGTGTAGCATTGTCATGTTAACTGAGGGCCAGGTGAGGCTCCGAGCGCAATATTTCTTTGGTCAGATGCAGTCAAATGCAGAGATGGAGAGGTTGGGATGAGTGAGAGCTGAAAGCTTTTCTGTCATCGGGGTGGCATTTTTTGACCACTGTACTTGCATAGTTCAAACTGGGAAGAATAACAGATTTGATATCATAAGTGGGGAAAAAAAGAAAACCTTGGTGAGCAAGTCATTCCATAAAGGACAAGAGGGGTGTCACCACTGGTTAACACCAAAGTTCTTTGTTTTCTGATGTCTCTGAGAATACTAGAAGTTGTCAGCTGCTGTTACTAAGCCTAGCTGGGCAAAAATGAGCTCTGCAGATTGCGAGAATCAGAATCTCATTCATTTCATGGGAGCAGCCTTTGAAGATTGCTGCAGTTGCCGTCAAGTCTGTGATTCACAAGGGATGAGGATTTTTAAGTGACATACTAACTACTAGAAATATTCCTTGGCAGAGAGGTGTTATGCTGAAAGTCTAAGCCAAAAACTGCATTTCCAGGTATGGATGAAAAAAGTAATGAACTGTTTATCATCTTCTTAATTAAGGAGAGTGAGAATGGACAACCCTATGAACTGTGAGTCATGAGGTGCCTGCTACATGAGTAAGGGGGCTTAGAGCAGAGCAAAGACCAGGCATGAGACAGGAAGCATCTGAGCAAGATCAACTCAAGAGCTGTGCAGTTTTTCATCAGATCCAAAATATATTGGAAGCATAAGAGTTTATTTATGCCACAGATGGCAGTTTGGTCTCATTTTTATTTGAGCATGCAAGGAAAAACGCATCTATCCTAGTTAAGTAGCAGAACAGACCCTTTGCAAGGATAGAAAATGAGAGGAAGCATCTTAATGTCATTGCAGTGAAAATGACAGCTGTCCTTGCACTTGCTTCTCCCCATTTCAGGACTAGAGAGCTGCTATTCCTGATTAGCAAATAGCAGCTCTGCACATGGAAAACTTGCAGGATCGGATCATGTAGGCGAGAGCCACTCTGTGCAAGAACAGGTAGAAGCCAGGAACAGAATTTGCAGGGCTCTGAATTGCATGTTAGCAGACCACAGTATGAGTCTGTCACAGTAAGCCAGGTCCTTGCTGCAGGACAGCAGATATACAAGGATATCCAGGATTTCACTGCTCGCAGTGACTGTTAGAGAGTTTCCTATCTTTTTTTCCGCACTCTCATACTGTCAGCACAAGATGGCTAACCCCAGCCTGCCATTCAATCAAACTCAAGCTATTTGAGTTCAATCAAACTCAACCTATTAATCAAACTTTCATTTGCCTTAATGATTATATCATCAATCAGATGCAATTGGTGCAGCCATTGGTAGCAAAGTGTAGCTGCCATGCGAAAGGAGTCTCCAGGTATCAACAACATCATCAGGAGCAACATCATTTTTGTGGCAATGGAAGAAAACAGATAATCCAAAGATGTAACTTAAAAAGGTTTGTGTCAAGGAACAAGCCCGGTCTGATTTAAAATGTGATCTCCACAGTGTCAAGGAAGCTTTTGAAGACTGTCCGAAAACCTCTGGGAACTAGCTTTATTTTTTGTTAAGGTTTTTGGGGGAAGAGATGGATGTTTTCCCTTTAAACATCTCTAAAGGTCATCTGGCTGAGGTGTTCGGCCATTCTTGCTGCAGCTTTCTGCCAGAATGTTGGATTTATAGATGCTTACATACCTCTCTAACTTTGTCCATGGCTTACACAGTACAAAGGAGGACACCATGGCTGAATGGTTCATTGTTTTCTTTCACAAATCTAAGAGAGAAAGTATTGGTGAAGGTTGGTGAATTTCTTCACAGTGATAGCACAGATGTTTTGGAAAACAAAGCATCTCTCTAACGCCTCAGGAAAAAGTGTACTGGCTTCAGTTTTTTCCACTTGGAATTTACTGCCTCTTGCATTCAAAGTGAAGAAATTTGATATTTTTAGCAACGAGGTATTTGGGGTGAAAAAGTAAAATAAAAATCCAGATATGCATTTACTGCAAGGCTAAGCTAGAATGCTGAGAGGCAGCTTCCATTACAAGAGGGCAGTCAGGTAAAACCATCATCCTTTGGATTTGCCTTAAGAAAAATAGAAAAATTCCTTAAGGAACATTTGTGGAAAACCTGTATTAGATAGAAGCTCATGGGTCAGAAGGGGTTGTGTTACAGGGGTTTTTTTAAGGACTATCCAGCCTGAGATAACAAAGAGGCAGAAAGTATAATGCAGTAAGCTCCACGAAGTGTAGCAATGGGTTATTCTCTGGATCTGCAGCAGAACTTCCTGAAGTGAAATGATTCCAATGAAAAGCAGCAGCCTGAGGGAGAAAAAAAAAAGGGGGAGGAGGCATGTGAAATGCTACCTTTTACAAGCAAAAGACAAAAGCAGGCAGCGTGTGGCTGCTACATGACACCGGAGTGAGGAAGACTTGGTCACGCAGGAGAAAAGAACAGGATCCCTGGAGACACAAGCAACATGCAGATCTCACTGGGCCCTTCAAGGGGAGAGGAGAAACATTGCCCTTGAATCACAACGCTTGGCAGGATGCCATCCTTCTCTCAGCATCTTTGCTTGTGGTTAGGCAAAACACCACCACATTTACTGCCAGACAGACCCAGCTGGGAATGAAAAGCTGACAACTGAGTGGATATAATTAAGGTCTGTTGCTCTTAGTCAGACCTTAATCAGGTGAACATTAAAAGAGAGTTCGTCCAGCTGTGTGGCTGGTACGTCGTGTACTATGTCAAGAGACATGAGAGGAAGGAGGCAGATCGCACATGGTGGGGACAATCCATTCGAAGCTGACAGTGTGCAGGAGGCAGAAGTGCAGGGGGACAGCTTGTCACTGCCTCCTGACAGATATTCCTACCAGCTTCTATGGGAAAATTCTTCAGTGTGACTGTGTTATTTGTAATATATCTTGATTCGGTTGATTAACCTGAACACTGCTGCGTTCAGCCCCATTCAAGGACATGCATATTGCATATTTAAGAATAATCTTATTCTCAAGCATTTCCAGTCAAACTAGACAAAAGGAAAATTATTATCTCCAGTTTATTGATAAGAAACTGGGATGCAGATACACAAAATTACATTTTCTCTCCACCTGAGAAAAGAAACAATGCACTTTCAGTCTGGACCTAGGGAGTATCAGACAGGTTTGTACTGACTGCACTTTCCAGCACAAGCTCTGGTCACTTTCTAACCTCGTGAACTGATCTTGCTCACAGCTGTCTCTACAAGCACCAAAGCAAACAGGAGGAAGGGTATTTGCTTTAATTCTGGCCTTCAAGTATCTAAGGAATCTTTCAGCAGCTTTGCAATTTTAAGATGTTTAAAGGGATGCCATTCCCCTTTTGCCTGCACTCTTTACTTGGGCTACAGTATATTTAGTACGGCTTAAGCCTGGTGTGATTTGAAATGGCAGAAATTTTAAATGACGAAATACACGAGGAGAAAAGCCTCATCAAGCCTTCTTTCTAGCAGCACACTGATACTGCTTTAATGATGCACACTCACAGGTGTATCATGTCTGTGGTCCTCAGGGGTTCCTTTTCTTTTCAGTTTCCTTTCACAAAAGCCCATGCTGTGGGAGGTGAAGTGACCTAGCTGTTTTGATGACATTGTTTGTCTGATGCAACTACCATTGCCACACATCCTTCTCTTCTCTAGGGACCAATTTGTTTGCCTCCAGCTTCAAAGCGCTGCTTCATTCAGACAGGCTGAGGCATTAATTAGAAGCATGACTCACCTGAAGCCACCTGTATCTAAAGCAAAGGCAGCTAATGGCAAGGCCACTGCAAGGTTACGCAGCTGCTGCTGACTTGCAGCTGGATTGTACTTGCACTGTAACATGACTTCTGAAATATTGGAAGACAAAAAAAAGGAAAAGAAAAAAAGTAATGTCTCTAAGGCTCTGCTAACCTGGAAAAGCTGTGCTTACATGCTGCTCCTGAAATACAGCATTCCTGCCAGTTATCTTGCAGATGCTTATGTAACATGTAAGCCAAATCCCCATTCAAATAAGGCCCAGACTGGACTCCCCACATGCTGTGGAAGAGAAGCATCAATGGAGAAGAACAATAATGCAGATTCTTTGTGTCCAGTTTGGTTATGGTGCTAAAACCTGTCCCTCTGCTGCAGTCTTTCATCCCATGCTTGTGAAGTGATTTACTAGTGTCAACAAAGGCTCCCAACACCCTTTCGGAGCAGAAGTTTCAATCCTTGTGGATAGAGATATTTGTGGTACTCAAAGATCTACAGATCTGCAAAAATTTTGTGCCAGGAATACAGTGCATTGCTTCTGATTTTCTCTCTCATCCCATGAGCTCCTCACTTTACTGTTGGGGCAGCTGTTCTCTGCTGATGTCAATTGGGAAGCATCCAGAACTGCTATGTGAAGTCCTACCTCCTCTTCCAACTGGATCATTTTAGTTCTATCTCTCACAAAGTCTATTTTTCATTATTATTTTAAGTCTGTAGACTGCAAGTCAGAGGCTGGCTCCCTAGGGCATCAGGCACACATAACAAAGAAGTTTCCCTGAAGAAATGGGTAGTGAGCCATATTTAGGTTTCAAAACTCTAACTCAATTGAAAATGCAAAGATAAATATTTCTTTCATGAACCTATAAAGTATCTACTTCACAGACACATGTGGCCGCCATGTATTCATGGTCCTTTGAAAATTCAATGGGCCATGGAACAAATCATGAATGTTTTTCAGCCTCATTAGAAGCTGGGTTGTCTTATTCCATATTTACAGTTCAAAATCTACATATAAGCTACAAGGATTCACCTGGACCAGAAATACCTTAAAAACTCCCTGAAGTGGCCCTCTAAATTGGCCCATTCTGCAGGCACAGTCTGTAAGTGGAGCATGTCTGGAGGTGTCCAACAAACTGGAAAGCAGTAAAGAATAGGGAGCAGGCATTTACCAGCGCAGCTCGTTCCCAGCAAAGTATGCAGCCAAGTACAGCCCGTACCTCCCTCTGCAGTGCAAGCTTTTTCCTCTTCCTTCCTCCCGACAAAAGGGTCCTCCCAGCAGAACAAAACTAAATGCTGCCTTGCTGGAGCACTCGCAGGCGGCAGGCACCGGCCCGCCTGATTTGGTGGCGTGCTTGTGACGGCCAGCGCGGAGCGAGGCAGAGCTGTGCGGGGCGCTCCAGGCTCTGCTTCCAGACGAGAGGCTGTACACTCCGACCCAGGCAGCCCCGAAGCTGGTGGGACTCAGCCTGAGTCTGCAGCGCGGTGATGCCAGCAGAGGAGACAGGCAGGCTGGTTTTGTGCAGCTTGCAGCTCTGTTTTGAGAGAAATGGTCCAGGGAGGACAGAGAACCCATGGCAAAGTCCAGGGCATGAATTGTCTTTTATAAAACATGGGAACGTGCTGAAAGCCCTGCTGGAAGCAGACCCAAAGTGAAATGCCCAAACCCAATTCAGGAATGCTAGGGAGACAGACAGGGTGGGGAGCTGTGCTCCCTTTTGCTTGTTCATCTATTACAAGAGAATTTCCAAATGAACCAAAGGTGGTTGCTGAACTGATGCGAGCTGCATCTGCTGCGCTCACACAGGGAAAAGAACAAACATCCTTAAACCTTAAAAACAAGCCAGGCCTGTTCTGAGGAGGCACAGCTGTGATTCAGGTACCACACATCTGACTGGAGCACACTGTTCCAGTCAGTTGCAAAGCAGAAGACTGTCAAGATGATTAGAGCTTTGGAAAAAGCAGCCTTTTAAAAGATCCTGAAGCCTAAGAGAGAGGACCCTTCACAGCAATAAAGCTTTTCATGCCTATACTGGCCTTTCTTAAAAACCCACCTGAGTTTTCATATTTCTCTAGCACCATTCTAGAGCACCAGAGCCCCAAGAAAGACAGCCAAGCTTAAAGATGCCTCAGTGCTGAGTGGGAAGACAGTGAATGGATACTGACAGGATAACAAAGTGCACAGTGTGAAGTGATGATCTCCAGACCTCCTCACTCCCCAGACAGAAAGCAGAGAAGTTGCCTTGCCTGGCACCTGCTCTGCAGCAGGCCTGGAAAAGTAGGGCAAAATGCAGTGGGTGTTTTACTGCACTTGTGTCAGGCCTGGCAAACTTCAGCATTTAGGAGGATGTTAGTGATGCTTTCATTCTTTCGGTACTTCATTTTGTGCCCATCTGTTCTCCTAAATGGCATTGAACTCCTGTTTTCGGCTTGGACCCATTACCAACTGGAAGAACCAGCTCAGTTCAGTGAAGAACAGGGATGAGATAGAAGTCGTAGCGGCTGGACTGGGCTGCACGCAGAGCCGCACAGGGCAGTGTGCGCACAGAAGGATCCGTCTGGCTGTTGATACACACACAGTGTGCACACAGCCCCCCCCCACACCCCCTGCACATATGTTTTGATCCTGGCTTTGTAACTGTCAGCTCCAGGAGTTGGGCCAACAAGCTCTGGCTGTGATTCATCTGAATATCGTATAAGACACGTTCTAGTACAAAGGTGGTGTTTGCAGCAGAAAGATGAAAAGCCAGGGGTCGTTTTCATCTCCTTTCTGCCTGTCAGTGACATCACTGATTTGGGCTCAAGCCCTAAATAATCCCCCTAATCTACCAGATCAGAAATTCTCAAACATGAAAGTGCTGAGGCTGAAGTTACCCAGATATGATTCAATGCCTGGGTTGAAAGAGTCCAGAATTATAGATGAGGCAGAGCTCAGGCATGTGAGGGGTTAGGCTGGGCCTGGCAGCACAGACTTCAGAAGCTGGGAGTAAAGCAAGCAGGCGCTTCCTGTGTTACCCTTTTCTATGGCAGAAGGGAGTATTTACATTGTCTTAGCAGCCCAGTCGTGAGGCAGCAATGGGTGATGAAAGGGAAAGCCTGGAGAAAGAGCCTCACTTAGCACAAAGGAGTGTGGCACTACTGCTGTGGGCTGAATCGTTCAGTTACTGAACCCAGGGTTCAGCCCAGGGCTCATTCACGGTTGCTGTCATCACCACACACAAATGTCAAACCAGGTCTTATCAGAAGGAGAAGTTTAATGAGTCAGTGATATGAAGGAAACATATGCAGAACCTTAGAAGTGTGGGAATAACTTAAAGAAAACTAGTTTCTCTTGTGGGAAATCAGAAAACTCTGCTACTCCCAGTCTCACCTACACCCTCCTCCATGAGACCAGCTCTAACTCATTCTTCTTGATGGAAAGATAACTTGAAACAGATATTTTTATTTCCCTTTTAGCAGTAGGAAGGAGGCTGTCATTGTGGCGGTCAGCAAAGCAGATCAGGTGTAGCTCAAAGCAGGTGAAACTCCATCACCCCAATTGGGGCTTAGGGAGCCAAGCTGATATATGCCTGCTGAGAAGCTGCCTAGGTGTAGTTGGGGGGGTAATTTGCTCAGTTGGTTTGTGGCTCTTAGTGCTTGCTTAGGGTTCCAAGTTACCTTCTATCAGGAGAGACTTCCCAGAGTCTTCTGGCTTATTTTTCTCTCCCACATGCATAATTGTGCTTTTATTATTCTGCTCTGCACGCAGTTTTCAACTTGCTGTTTGATAAATGTATGTGCGTAATTTAAATAGGTGCTAGGAAGGTTGATGTTTCTATCCTATAGATAAAGATGATCCTATGCAGAAATTCCTTTGCTCTTCTCTTTATGCCTATATGGCTATTCAGATAAAAACATTCTGTCTTTTCTTCTCTTTCAAATGCAGGGATATGTAATCAACTGTTTCAGTTTGTCCCTCAGAGAAGCCCAAAACAGCATTTCAACTACGTCAGTTGTGCTTGAGAAACAGTTCTGATTTGGTCTTCTTTCCTCTAAAAGAAGTGATTCAGATGTCCTAGGTTTTCTCCATCTTTCTCTAGAGGGTATTTGAGCACAGAACTGTGTCTCTGTCTGCAGTGTCAGACTCATTTCTGACCTCTGCAATCATTCCAGAGCAACCTTGCTGCAGAGGTCACTTTGTGATTCAGTCCTAGCTTCTTACAAAGCTTGTTTTCCTTCTTTAAGCCTGAAATAACTGTGTGAGCAGAAGGTTCCCCCTTACCAGTTTGTGCATTCTTCCATTCTGATCTATCCTTTTTAGTAAGAACTTACTTTGTTAGAGGAGAGAGAGAGATAAGCTGGGACCATGGAGACATAAATCCCATGTTCCTTTTATGACTCTTCCCAAACCACCTATCTGGCACCTCCAGGATCACTGGTCTTTGCTCCAGTGGTAACATGTCACTATTGCTGGGAGCTATTAGCTCTTTCAGTTTCCTAAAAGCAACAGCTTCCTTGCTGGGAGCCCGGTCGTACCTCATTTCAAATGGTCTTTCTTCCAGATATGACTTGGAAGGTGAAGAGGCAACAAAAGCAGCTAATTCACTCATCTGTCAGTAGAAACTTCACCAAGAAAAAAAGAGCGAGTCATTTTTTTTGGAGTAACTTCTCTGCAGCCAGATATTGGGGATTTCCAGCAGCCTCCCTGCCTGTGTTTTTTGGTAATGAATACTAACAATCCTTCACTTGTATTTTAATTGCATGCCTATCAAGCTTTGTTACTCTTCCCCCTTTTCCTTAATCTTTCATCAAGTGTCACTTTTTTGTTTCTTCTGTTTTGACAAGGCATTTAAACATTTCATTGAAGGGAGGTGTGTGGAGAGGGGAAGAAAGGAAGAAAGAAAGAAAACCTTCCCTCTGCGTTTAGAATGTTCTTTTTTCAGATTAGAAAATAAGTGGCTTTGGTATCTAATTAAAAGTAATAGGTTAATTAGGAATACTTAGATCCTTTCAAACCAGCCTCTATTGACTGCTTTGCAGGCAGGCTACAGTCATACTTTAAACAATGCTTGCAGCTAAAACAGACGTGTGAGAGGGGGAACCCCAAAATCTAGAGAAATGCTACCAGCATTTACCCAGGAATTCACTAACTGTATAATCTACATTTTCTACCAACAGGAAAGTGTAATCGTTGCTGAGGTGAACGTCGTCTGCTTCTCTTGATGTTTGTCAAACTTCTCACTACTGCAACTGCTGCTAGGAGCTGAAGCCTTATCTTCTACCAACTAAACAGCCATTATGAGTTAATTTCTGGTGGTGAGTATGTCTTAATCCTTTTTGCCTGTGCAGCAGGGCTGAGCTGGTGGGTTTAAAAAGAAAGAAAGAAAGAAAGAAAGAAAAAAAAAAAAAAAGTAACCTTGGAATTAGAAGAGAGGTGGAAATGCAAATTAATTCACTGCAGCAAAACTCAGGATGAGTTCAGGTGATGGAGAGATCTGTCAGAAGAGCAATGGTGTCTGGCAGAGCACTGTATTATAAAAATATATTTCAGGGTTTATACCAGGTGAGAGCAAAGAACATACAAAAATGGGCCTGGAATGAAGCTAAGTTGATATAATTACAAACTTTAATCAGCAAAAAATGCCTTGCTGGGCCTTTCAGGCATTTGTCAGAAGCTTCCAATTTTTTGCTTGCCCTTGAGCATTTCTTTTTCCATAAGCAGTTTTCTCAATAAGATGTTCCCTACTGCTTTGCTTAGGATATGGCTCATTGTTTACCAGAACATATTTAGACACTGAAAATATGCTTTTCTTTCAAGAGAGCTTCTGATGTGTGCTGATTTGAGATCTACATCAGCAAATGAGATGGAGAAAGGAGGAAGGGAGGGAGGCAAAAAAAACAGGGTTAAGAAAGAAAAACAGCTTTATATGCAACAGCTAATAATGAAGGTTATCTAATAACAGAAATATAGTCCTAAAATCTTGGTTTTAAGGTTCCATTGTTCTAAACAAACTTCTCCTTTGTCAGCAATCTCAGTAGCTTCAAATACTGAGCTTTCATGGGCTTCTTATTCACATTAGACTATTACTGCACAAGGAACAAAACCCATATGAAGGTTTGAGGGACTTTCCATAATTATGTTAGAGACTTCAACATTCCTTCATCCACCTCTTTCCAAAACCACTGTCCATCAGGTGACAGATTTCAAAGTGCAGGGATATCGCTAAGACTACCTTCTGTAGCCTGCTTGGCATCTCCTGGGCTGCAAGCAAATGGGCTGCCCCGAGCAAGTCAGAGAGGCAGTGATGAACATGACAGTATGGACCTTGCAAAACACAGGGTAAAGGATGATGTCAACCCACAGATTCCATGATAATTTTGTGCTAAAACTGTGGCAAAAAGTTTACACAGAAATGATAGAAGAAATGCAGCTTGTCTTCTAATCTTGCAGACTTCCAGAGTTTTGTTTCTCTGCAGCTCTTTTCCTATAGTGTTTGGATTATGTCAGCTGCCCACCATCAAGAAATGGGATTCTTCTTTCACACTGGGGTAAATCAGGCATAACTGCATTGAAAATGATGGTGGTGATGGTGTGACAGGTTAATTGATCCCTAAATATTGGCTTTCTACAGGGCTGTGCAGAGTATTCAATGCTGATCTTTCAGACCATTCTACTAGTGTTTTTTTTTTTCTTCTACAAAAACATAACATTATTTGAAGAAATAGCAATTTTTTTTTTGAGGGGGAGGGTTGGTTCTTTTCAAACAAAAGAGCCACTAAAGCCAACCCAGCCTACATCTTCAGCATGCTCCAAAGAAGTGCAAGAATCTTGTGGAAGGAAGGAAGGAAGGAAGGAAGGAAGGAAGGAAGGAAGGAAGGAAGGAAGGAAGGAAGGAAGGAAGGAAG